>PVHY01017630.1:0-30969 GCA_004024945.1 Uropsilus gracilis
CGTGCTGTTGCCCACCCTCTAGTGTGCCAGAGGGGGGCAGAAAGATAGGAGTTGTTCCTCTTAGCTGAAGCTCCATCTCTCTACCTGCTTCCACATTCCACATGTATTTATTGCACCATGCTCCTGTGGGCATTCGCCTGAGAGGCACACATCCAGGATGTCCTGCGAGGATGTTTGGCCCAAGAGCCCATGCACACTCAACGCGGATGTAAGCTACGGGATGTAAGCTCTGCAGAGGCGCAGCTCTCACCGACTGACTGACGCTCTCCCTCTCATTTCTTCCAGGAATTTCTACTACATCACCATGTTGCGGGACCCAGTGTCTCGCTACCTGAGCGAGTGGAAACACGTCCAGCGGGGAGCCACGTGGAAAACCTCCCTCCATATGTGCGATGGGCGAAGCCCCACCCCCGACGAGCTGCCCACCTGCTACCCCGGGGACGACTGGTCCGGAGTGAGCTTGCGAGAGTTCATGGACTGCGCCCACAACCTGGCCAACAACCGCCAGGTGCGCATGCTGGCCGACCTCAGCCTGGTGGGCTGCTACAACTTGACTTTCATGAACGAGAGCGAACGCAACACCATCTTGCTGCAGAGCGCCAAGACCAACCTGAAGAACATGGCCTTCTTCGGGCTCACGGAGTTCCAGCGGAAGACCCAGTTTCTCTTCGAGAGGACATTCAACCTCAAGTTCATCGCCCCCTTCACGCAGTTCAACATCACGCGGGCTTCCAACGTGGACATCAACGAGGGCGCCCGCCAGCGCATCGAGGAGCTCAACTTCCTGGACGTCCAGCTCTACGACTACGCCAAGGACCTGTTCCAGCAGCGCTACCACCACACCAAGCGCGCCGAGCACCAGCGCGACCGGCAGAGGCGGCGCGAGCAGCGCAGGCTACACAGGGAGCAACGAGGCCGCCAGTGGCCCCGCGAGGACAGGGGCCCCGACGGCGCGGTCACCGAGGACTACAACAGCCAGGTGGTGAGATGGTGACGCCCCCCTGCAGAGGGAGGGAGGGGCAGGAGCGCCTGTGACCTTGGAGAACGCTGGACCCTTACCCTTCCGAGGACTCCCGGGTACAGAAGGTGGGAGGTCGACACCTGCTTCGTCTCTGTCGTCCTGTTTGTCTGGCTGGAGATGGCCTGGCTCGTGCTTTGGCTCCTGGTATTTTCAGCCGGTGATGTCAAGTCGGGGAGGAGCGTCCAGCATGGATCACTTGCAGAAGGTCCGGGAGAGAGGCGCCCTCGAAAGGAGGCGTCCACGGGAGGCCCTCTGCAACCGTCTGGGTGGACTTGGGCACCTGGGGCCCACGGAGGCGCATGCGGAGAGCGGAGGCCAGCTGGATCTTCAGCGGGATCTGGTCACATCTCTGTGACAGTGACACTGTCACTCACGGAAAGACACGGTCCTTGCAGCTCTGGGCTGTGGTTTTGTATCAGCCTTCACTTGGCTGTTGGGTCTCCTCTTTGAACTGTATTTCAGTGTGCTTTCAAGCATAAGTAGAGTGATGTGTTTTGTTGTGGAGGCTGTTTTCAAGCAGAATCACCCCAGTTACGGGTCCCCACCGAGTGCCCTGTGGCAAAGCCCCTGTTCTGGCCCTGAAGCCTGCTCCCCGCCCCAGCTTTTAGGGAACAGTAAGCAGATCCAAGACAGGGATGCCTGATGGGCCTGAGACATGAACCCTGGCGAGGGCTTGTGGGAAAATCTTGCTTGTTTGCAAATGTCTGTGGAGGGCATCCGTTCTTTTCCATGCAGGGAGTGAATGACGAATGAAGAAGGTGAAAAGCAAGAGGTAATCACTATGGAGGATGTTTGCAAACCTGCTACAGGACCTTGGAGAGGAAAGGAATCTAAGTTTTCCCTTTTGGCAACAGTTATCTTCACGGATGTAGAATTGTCAGTTTCAAACTGTGATTCCAGAGGAAAAGACATTTAAAAAGAACTTGACTGGAAGAATAGGAGCTAGCTAGCAGGTCTGCAAAAGTTATTCATGGTCACTAAATAAATAACAGCTGGTCAGGAGATGTGGACCTCGCTAGGACAGCTCTCCCAGAAGTGTATAGAAGCTCTTTCCCCAATGACCTTGAATCTCTCCAGCCAGATACCTTAATTTCTCTGTACCTGGCCTTTCCCTGGTGTGTGACTGTGACTCGTCTAGTCCACCCAGGCTAGACGACAGGAAACTGGACCGAAATGCACTGCGTCATCTGAATGCTGCTTGTTTCATCTTTCTCCAAGGCAGCTGCCAGATACTGAGTTTTTGAATGATCAGAGTTGGGGAGAGGGAGTGGGAATCCCTTGCCTGGGATTCAGTGAGAGGATCAGAGCGAGCAGGAAGTTTCACAACAGATTGATTGGATCGATCCCTTCAAGGAGGGATTGAGCAAAATGAGTGAAACCCCTAAATCAGATTGAAAAGCCTATTTCATTGATATCTGGCATGTTTGATGTATAAGCCAGCTTTTCGTAAGCCACAGCTCAGCCTCCAGAACACTCTCTCTGGGCCTGAGAGTCCATCGGCCCCAGGATTCAAGCGGGAGCTGCCAGCATGAAGAGGCCTGTGGTGTGAGATTCATCGGGCACGTGCTGGAAGACGCTGGGGGGACCTTCCTGCTGCCCGCCACAGTAGGAGGCTCCTTTCAGACCTTAAATCTACTCACAAAGCAGACAGAACTCTTCCCAGTTTCACAGATGAGGAAAGTGGAAGCCAAGGCAGCAAGTAGCATCCTTCTGCTCTGGCTGCTGGCTCTCTTCAGTCCATCGTGGTCTCCAGATGGGTACAAGCCTCCAGTCCATCATGCAGGAAGAGAGCAGTTATTGCCCGGGGCTCAGATCTGTGAGCAGCTTGGTGACACAACAAGCCCCAAGCTACCAGTGACCATAGTGGTGCTGCCTTGCATGCCCTGTCCACGTCACCCACCCATCCATGAGCCAAGAGATGGCCGACGTTGTAGGCAGAGTAACTATATTAGAACCACTTGGTGGTTGAAATCAGAGGGTGACATCAGTGTGGCTTGTTGCTGGCAGTTAGGCTCCCAAACATATCAGCGTCTCCTTTAGTGAGGGTTCATGTCCCGGTTGAGAAGGGCAGGAGCGTGGCAGCTCTGCTCCATCTTCAGATTCCTGCGTGAGCATCTGAGGCTCCACCTGCAGATGCAGGGTGGCCAGTGAGATGTTTGCTGCCACTGTGAAACACACATACACACGTGCACATGTGCAGCACACACGTGAACAAACCAGGAGAAAATCGTGTGGAAAATCAAAGCAAGTGAGAAAGCGTTCAGAGCGGTTCTTTGAGACCCACTTTACAGTTTGGCAGCGCGGGCTGGCTGCAACCTGGAGGAGGCCTTGATGAACTCCACGCTGTTCCAAAGCCTTCCATGGCCTGGCTGCTGTAGGCATGATGTAGGGGCTCCACTGGAGACCAGATAGAGGGATGTTCAGAAAAGAAACCACCTCTTTGTGTTGACCCAAGGCCAGTGCGAAGCAAATTAAAAAGAGTGACACAGCCTTCTTCCCTCATATCATTTCATTTGGAGGCAGTACATAGGTCAGATCTGCGGGTCCTGTGTTGATGGAGATGGCGAGGAAACTGATTGCTCGCCTCCATGCTGGGCGAAGGAATGCCAGCAGAAGGCTTGCTGGCCTAGGGCTCTGTGGAAGGTTAGCACCCCAAAGCAAATCATTGCCAGTACATGAGTGTTAAAAACTCTGAAGGAAACACCCCCACCTCGAAAAACATTCCCCAGGGAGTTTTCCTTCCCATGATCCCTAACCCTTGGGCAGACTTTCCTTTTCTTCTTGAACAGTCCCAATAACCAGCTTGGGCTGAAGTGTCCATCTGTATGTGCGTGTGTGTATGCATCTATGTGGGTGTGTAGGTTTCATTTATTATTAATGACTAAGACAATATTAGTTTTTCTCTCTACTCATGATTTTTCTTGGCAGCCCACTCTTAGCAATTAAGGAAAGAATTACTTGTGTACTCCTAATCACTGATAGCATTCACAATCCGTCCTGGCCAACTATTAAGAATATCATGAGTGAGGTTGAAAATTATAAAAATGCATTTCTTATCCTCTAAAGGATGTCAGAAATAGCTTGAGTGGAAGTCTGAAATTTGAGGGCTTGTTCAAAAGTCTGAGTAGAAAGAGTATTGATATGCAGAAGAATGTCTACCAGATAACCCTTGCAAGGAGGTGAGTGTGGATGATTGAAAATAAATATATTCTTTTGGGAGGGATTCCATGTGGCTGCTTTAATAGAAAAACAAAACAACAGAGACTTAGTACAGCTTGAAGCTATTGTTCTCTCACTTAAAAGACCAGCTGGTTTGATAGCTCTGTTGCCTGACATTTCCAGAACCCAATGTCCTCTCTCATTGCCCCATAGCTTCCACCTCTTGGTGGGAGGTTACTGCCAGAGCACCTGCATCTCAATTGCTTGTTCGATGGCAGAGAGGATGTAGAAGGGAAGGTATGCACTTCTCTTCCAGCCTCAGCTCATGGATTAATGCCTAAGCATGGGCTCCCTCTAGCTACAATGGACATCTGAGGATGTCTTTCTGTTGGTTGTCTTGTGCTTTGCTAAACACGAGGGTTCTATTATTAAAGAAACAATGTGAAAATTAATACTGATCATAACTCCCAGTCTCTGACACAGAAGGGAATTGAAAAATATACTTCAAGTGGTTTTCAATGTCATCTGTTTCATCATGTTTGGCAAAGGGTATGATTTAAATCTGTAACTCTGTATAATACTTAATACTTTTCAAACATTGGTATATCACGATCTCCTTTGATTGTCACTGTTTTTTAATAGTTTGAGTAAGACCTCGCGTCACTATCACATTTGATAGTTTGACATGGAGATTCGGAGACATTAAAAGATTTTCCAAAGATGTTAGTTTGTTATCAAGAAAATTGCCCAGAGCCCCAATTTGGGGTCTTTATGCTACTTGGCATGAATATTGGGACTAGGAGTTGCAGAAATACAAAGCCTCGCTTTTTATTCATCTTATCTTCTCCTGCCTTCTTTTGGGACTTAGAATACACCAAGGAGATTGGTAGACACAGCTCACTAGCCCTTGCTTCCAGGGAGGGGGTCTCTTAGTAGGAGTGGATATCCCAAGATGGGCAGATGGACAGACTTGCAGGGAATTTGAGAAGCACGTTCCCCAACAACACTAGCTGGATGTTTATACCATCCAATCCAAAACCCATTCCAGATGAAGGCTGAGGGAATGTACTCACAGCTCCTTGGGGAAGCTAAGTGTTGGGGAAATTTAGAATCAGCAGCAGTCTGAATAGTGGCGCTTAAGGGGTGATCAATAGAACCCCAGCTCACAGCTTCTCTCCTCCCCTCCCCTCCTTCCCCAGGCCCCTGGAATTTTATCAGCATCTTATTGCTTTGGTTCTTAAAGGTTATTTTTGGTCTTAAATGAGTCCCTTTGCACACTTGCCAGAGAGAGGAAATGCTTTAAGCTGTCATAAGTGAACATCTTCACTTGGAGTTTATCTGATTCCTTTCCAACCAGAGCCTCTAGCAGAGGAGTTCCTGTCCAATGGGATCACACAGAGGTGGGGTGTGGAGAGAGTTGAGAGTTGGGGTGACTGCAGAGGAAAACAGGGCTTCTAAAAGGGGAATGACTCTTTCAAAGGTGGAAAGATGAGGAATTAAATATGTACCAAAAGACACAGAAAAATGACTACACAGTTTCCATCCTCAGAACAAGGACAGGATGGAAACATGAGAAATGTGATTATTTGGATCACTGATGGGAGCAAACCAGAATAGGGTCTCAATAGGTAGGATCAGAGTGTTGGGATGGTTTCAGGGGCTGATGTGAGGACTGGTAGAGACCACGGTGGGTCAGATGCAGACAAAGATGGACCGATCACATCTGCATCTGAATGCTTTGTACCTCCAGGTTACCAGAACCCCAACTCCAGCATGGAGATCTGGGATTAAGGACTCTATCCTTCCAGTTCCCTCGGTCCAGCAGGTCAAGTTCATGCTACATGACTCTTGGGCTCATCTGACCTCCTTTCTTCATCCCCAATGAACTGAAGGTGGCTGTTCTCACCACACACCTTGGACACACCTGCACTAACTCCCTGATGTTCCGAACTCGCCCTCTGGGCAACCAGCCAGGTACGAGCTGCCACACGGTGTTGCTAAGGACCAGATTCACAGACGCCCATCTTGAGGATGCGCTAGCACAACTACCTGACTTTGCAGAGATACTGGGATTTCCCCAGGACCCACCTTGCTGTACCCCCAGCAGCAAAAGCCCTTGTTCTTCCAGAAAAGAGAACAGGACCCAGAGGGGGGAGAGGGAACAGAGCAACACAGATGTTTCTTTGAGGGGTGAGCTGTGTTGAAAACTGCGACTGTCACAGATGGTGGAACGTCTGTGAGTCTTGGGGCTTCTGCGCCGAAGGGGTCCACAAAGGGCAGGTGTCCGGCCAAAGAAACCTTACTTCTCGCCAGGGTTGGACAGCGCTCGGAGGACACAGAGTTCGTGTGTGGTTTCGTCAAGGTCACATTTGTCTCCCACCAACTTGTTTCTTTTATCACGTGTTCATCTTTACTTTCCACCTCCCCCCTTCCCCTCCCAGAGTGCTTTCTGGGTTTTGCTTGCATTCATTTGACGTATCAAAGATGAAACATGTGGGAAGAAAACTCTGGACTTTTCTCTGGTGCCCCATTTTAGCTGTAAAGATAGTTATTCAATAGATAGTCAATTATTTCTCCTAAGAGATCTTTCCTTTTGTTCCTGTGCAATAATCTGTATGAACTTGGGTACTAGGAGATTGTCTTGTGACATTATCAACCTTTATTGCTATTTAAAAATGATAGTTTGTAGTACCAAGGATTTCCATTGATGTGAAGCACAATTTAATGAATAAGTTACCATATTAAACTGTTGTGATGTCAAGAACAATTGTTTTCCCCTGTGCTTTTGTGGGACATTTTTTACAAGATGAAAAAAAAGTTGGTTAAACACTTTAAGGGATTTATGGAAATTGAATCCATGGGATCAGCTCTGAAAATCCATGCTTTGTATACAAATGTGGTTATTGGATGTGAAACTTTCAAAGCTGAGGAGACAAAGAAAATATAGATTGAAACAATCTAAAATCTAACAGGCCAGGGAGGATTTCACAGCCTCTAAACACATAAGCTTCTAAAATCAGGGTCCTCAGTGACACCCGTCTTCCTTACCTCCTTAGCATATTGAAATTCAATGCGAAACATGGAAAAGCAACCTGAAGGTGAGGGGTGAGGAAAAGAATTAAAACAGTGTAGGGGAAGAAAAAGGAATTGGAGCAAAAGAGTTGGGCACTCAACCTAAAAGAAAAAGAGAAGGAAGGAGGGAAGGATGAGAGAGAGTGAAGTTGAGAAATCCAACTCTGAAAATGAGTAAGCTTTCCTCCACAGCTTATACTCAGTTTATCAGAGGTGTTTTTAATGATGATTTGCTATAATCTAGAGACATAATGAACTTAGCACAAAAACAAAAGTCTTTTCTTTGAAGAATCCCTTCAATGATGTAGTTCCTTTTTGTTGTTGTTGTTGTTGTTCTGCAGAAATGAGAATTGGGGATTCCCACAATTGGGAATCCTTCCTGGCTTGTGGGTTAGTGATATTTGGAGCATAGAAAAATTTCATGCAACCGTGGCCCTCTCTATAGAGAATCCAGTGTAAAGGGAGATTGGCTCAAAAACAATATCCTCCCAAAGACAGAAGCCATTAAACGTGATCACACTTAGACACACAAACCACACAACCACATACCCACATTTGGGAGCATTTATGTCTTAAGGAGAGATCTCACAGAACTTAAGGAAAACTGAAATTTTACTTTTTCCCCCTCCATTTACCTAGAAAATAAGATCGAGAAAAGGCACAACTGATATTGAAAATCTGCTGTCAGTTTTGTACTGATTTCATGCTCACAGATCAGTGTTTATACCAAATATAAATTTCAAAAGTTCTGGCATTAAATCCAGCATAATTATTTCTTTCTTTACAAAACATGTTAATTGCTTCTTGTAAAGCAAAGAAATGCATAATCTTAGATAATCTGAAAAATATAAGGTACTAAAAAATACATATAGAGACCAACTGAGACATTCTTTGAACTATTTAAATATGAATATGCTCTAGTAATTAAAGTAAATTTTAAAAGTATTTAAGGAATCAAAGAAGTTTGTTTTTATTTTGTTTGTTCATTGCATTGTTCCATTAACTCACCTTTCCACTTCTTTTCAGTTCTCAAAATTTTAATCTTATATTTATGCTTTTTCATTTACTTAGTTTCAAACTTTTATTTCACTGATATAGTATTTTCTTTTAAATCACATTTACTTTTATTGATCTATTAAGTGTAACCTTTCATTTTTATGGATAATTTATCTTAATAGTCAGTTTCCTATTGCTGTTTATTTTCCTTTTCTCGCTGTAGTTGTATTTGTCTCTTTCCTTTACTGATAGGTTTTTTTTTATTCCTATTATTTGTATTGATATGTTGGGCTCAGATAATTCTTCCTGCACAATTTCTATTTTCTAAACTACACCTTGGTTCCATTGGCTTTGTACAAGCTCAGCTTTTATAAAAGTTTCATGAACACCTGAAATAAATATGTATTGCATTATTAAATTATATACTTATATATGTGTTTATATACATACAGATATATATAGAGAGATCTATTTATATCGCTGTATATCATCACTTAAATGATAACAGGTGTATGTAAATACACACATCTGCAAGAATAATTAATACTTAATTTGTCAAAGACAGAGTATATGCTAAAATCCCCCATAATAACTATGTTTTGTCACTTCATAATAGTTTCTAGCTTATATATTTTGGTGATTGTTAGTGTTTATGACTTCCATATTCTTCATTGCTGGGGTCACAAGTAATATTTTCAATTAAAAACCCTTTTGTATCATGTATACTTTCTGTTTTCAATTTTGCTTTCATTTCAATATTATTTTCAGCAATTAAGAATTAAGAATTACAATGGGGTTGAATTTATCTTCACACACTAAAACCTTTTTCTTTTAGCTTGAGAGTTACTATGATTTATAGATTACTATTTTCTGCTTTTTTTTCTTTTATGGGTTCTACTTATGCTTCTTTTGTGTTTTAATGTGGTTTTGATAGCTATGATCTTTTGGAATTGGTGCTAAGAATGCATTCATATTAGTTTGACTTTTCTTGTGCATAATTTGAGGATCTTTACATATAGATGCTTCCAACATCCTATTTCCAATAATTTATTTCAATTATCTGAAGTAACAAGACTGAGTTGCAAGTTATGTAGGAATCTAGATTTATATCGTTGCTGCCATCACACTGTTAGTGTAGTTATCTATAATCATAACTACATCTAAAGGAGATGGAAGAGTGAAAATTAGGCTGATGTTGGTTTCATGCCTATCTGAAAATATTGAGTTGCTTTCAAAATCAAGGTTCCTCACACTGCTGGGTGATGCTTACAAGAATCTGATCTTTTAAATTATTCAAACTCTTGTTGCATATGAAACAGGAAGATATGAAGATAAGGAGGAAATGAGGTTCTCACATAGGGGTGTTCAAATGCCATAGGGACAGCTAGCTTTCAGGATATGTCATCAGTTCCTGTGAATAATATGTTTGTTCAAGAAGGAAAAAACATTAAAGGAGTGAACATTTTCTCAGGACTTGAGAAATGCTATTGCTTTCGAGGTTAATTTATCATGAACTAAACCCATCATAATAGACACAAAGAGGGAAAATGAATTGACCTTTGTAATAGCATGATTTATTTTTCATAGATGATAATCTGAGCAAGAAATTGGCAATCTGAATATTAAGGTAACAGTTATTGGAAAAATATATATAAAGAATTCTTTTCTGGAAAGGGAAGATGTTGCCTTCTCGAATCCACGCTGCTCAATTTATCTGGGGCACAGCCAGGTGCTTCCACCACCCTTTCTGTCTCGTCTCTATACCTCCAGGTGTTAATGACACCAAGTCATTAAGTCCTTGCAAATCAGGGCATCACTCCCAGGAGCCTCCAGGAAGCCTGCCAGTTAAGTTTTAAGCAGAAGCATATCTATTACTGTTCTAAGAAGTCACTGATGATGGTTAGCATGATCATGTTCAGCTGCAAGTCACAGCCAGTCACCCCCTACCGCTCCCCATGTGAAAGTGGAAGCAGAACAGGATGTATTAGTTCCATCACCACTGAAGAGCTGCAATCCTCTGCTAATGTCCTCATTTTCTCTGCTCTCTAGGGGGGAAAGCCATCCCTAGATGAGATTCTGAAATGTAGCAAAGTACACAATACGTTCAGCATCATACCTTAGCATCGCACCCCTTGGTATCACTAATGATCGGTTTCATTCAGTCATTACAGCAAGCTTCCATTAATCTCTGACAGTCCCCAAACTCAGATTACCAAGCTTTTACCCCTCATCATAATTTCCATGACTCAGTAAATCAGTAGAGATTGCACATTATCTTTACCCCCTTCCAAATCTATAACCCAGAATGATGATAATTTAACTCTTCACATTGTCTCCCCTTTTTTTAAGAAAAAAAAAAATCACCTGAAGCTTTTCCTCTGAGTCAGGCATGATACTAGATGCTGAAGTTAAAATAACAGGGTCCTTATCATTCAAAAAACTGTAATGTATTCAACATTCTCTTTGCTATCCATAGGCCAATGATAGGTGCACTAGAAACTGGTCTTGATCCCCAGTATACCTCGGGGAACCCTGCACCCTCTATCATCTGAACCCGCACGCTGTACCTGTCATGTCTTATGCTGCCTGTAGTTGATTCTGCTGAGCTTGTTGCTCTGTTCTCAGATTCTGAGCATGGACGGCTTTGCTTCCTGTACCACGACCCACAGCCACAGACTACTGCCACCTGCCCAGCATCCTGGCACCGCTCCCACACCCAGCCTGGGTTCCTGAGTGCCGGGGTGAAAGCACATGAGATGCTGTGACCCTCTTTGACCCCATACTCCACATTTCAGCTCCTCAAAAGCACACTATCTCCCTGTCCACCTGCCTATCTGTAGCACTCACAGCACTACTACCCACAGCAATCAGCCTGACCCAGAGTTAGACAGTATATGTTCGATGAACAGGTGACACAATCAATAAGAGAATGACTCCATCTTGGGAATCCCTTGGGAAAGTTTCACAGATCCCATAATTCCCATAATATCTTAAATTCTGATGAGACCTGATACTCCTAGCTTTAGTGAACTGATGGCCACCTCTGCCTCGCTGTCTACCATTCACCCCTTCAGTGTATACAAGAATAACATATCTTTTGCTCCTTTTTCATCGGAGAAAATATCCATTCTTCCTTTTTTTCCTGCTTTAATCCCACTCAGGCATGAATGGTATAACTTAAGGGGTGATTCAAGGTTTAAAATTCCATCATCCTCAACCCCTCTTACCTGTCCTGGTGGCACTGTTGCCAGTGCCCACTCCAACTCTCTCTTCCCACAACACTGCTCTAGTTGAGACTTCCTGTCTCATGTGCTTTGTAACTAGCATCTTCTTATATCTTTTGAGATCTCACAGCCATCCTATGAGGCATTATGACGTTCTTTTTCTAGTCAGGAAATTGAGTTATCAGGAAAAGTAGATATGAACTACCTAGTGGACAAAATGATAAATACCAAAATTAAGATTTGAAATCAGTTTTCTTTCAAATATACAATAAAAATTCTTCTAACCTGTCATGGCAGCAGTCCCAGGAAGATGGTGCATGACTCAGAGAGGTGGCGAGAAGAGACATTATTTGTTTACACCAGTGAGCGGTGGGAGAGTTCCCTGAAGGAGACTGGACCTCAAATATGGGGATAGTGGGTTTTATAGTGTTCCTGATGATTGCAAATAGCTGGTGACCCCTCTTAGGTGAGATGGGTTGTGGTCAGGTCATCCTGGCTCTACACCTGGCATTAGGGGTTATACAGTGGGGCTGGGAAAGTTCCTCATTCTGGGCTGCTTCTGACTTTAGCCATATTCCCTTGGCAAACCATTGAAACCTTTCCACTTGACTTTGCCCTTGCAAAGACATATGACTAGCTCTTTGCTACTCCTTATGAGTGATCCATTTTCCTCTCCATAGCAGGCTAGAATGCACACACACACACACACACACACACACACACACACACACACTTGTTCTCCCTACTTAATTTCTGTCTTCTAGCCACACAGATTTTCTGGAGAATTCTCCCAAAAGTTCTGGGGGTGGAGGGCAGAAATGCCTAGGTGCGTCATCAGGTGAGGAAGAATGCATTTGATTAAGATGGGAGGAGTCTTAAGATGCAGTGAAGACCTTACCTCTTTAAGATGGAAGGCCTCAAGTAACAAGCTAACTTTTTTTCAGTTGAGTAGGCAATTATCCTTCTAGCCTGAACAGAGAAAGGCACAGGATGACTGCAGATCTCTACTGCATGCAAATTATTTGGTGATCTCCATGCTCCAGAGTGACAGTAGTTGAGAAAAATCCAGTCTGATATGAAAGTGCTACTATGAAACAGTGACATCACCAGGAACTCACAGGAAACCTGGCTGCAGACATCATTCTAAAAGCCCCTAATTAAAATGTCTTGTGCCTCTCTTGATCATAACAAAGAAGGGGGCATTAGGGCATCTTGTCCTACTTCTACTTTCTGGCCAGTTTTTTGAGAAGAGAACCTAAGTTTCTATGGCAACTTAAGTGAGTACTAAAGACAATCTGTCAAAACTTACTAAAGTTGCTGCGAATGACATAAGTTTGTCTTCTTTGATTGAGGAATAATATCCCATTGTGTAAACATAGCACATCCTTTTCAGTTACTTATCATTTGAGGGGCATTCGTTTCCATATCCTGGCAATTGTAAATAGTGCTGCGATAAACATGCCCATGCAGATATCCTTTTGAATTCACGTTTTTGTATCCTTTGGGTAGATTCCCAGTAGTGGGACTACTGGATTGAATGGTAGCTCCGTTTTCAGTAGTTTGAGGATATGTCATTCACAGCCATGTGGGTAGAGTTAGAAGGAATCATGTTAGCAGAAATAAACCAAAAAGAAAAGTACTGGATGGTCTCACTTCTATGAGGGATAGAAGGAAAACAAACAAATGGACAAGAAATTGTCAACAGAACTGAAGCATAGAGCAAGAGAGGGGGAAGAGGGTAAAACTGGGGGAGGGGTGGGCACAAGAGATTAAGATGGTTCATGGATGATAAGGTGGTGGGAGAACCTGGGGTAGACAATGATATAATATATATATGCATATATATGTTGTGCAACTAATATAAAAAAGATATAAATACAAAGAAAAATGAATAAGGTCAGTGACAAAGAAGGCATGTAGTTACATTTAGTATAACTTAAATACTGTCCTATATAATTCTGTGAGGACAGGTAATCCTATTCCAACACCTGGTTTGCCAGAATATTTGTATTTCACATAACACATTGATCCTGAGACTCTTTGGTCTGAATTAGCAGGTGTTGATCATGAAGTAAGGCCCTTTCACTTCAGTTTAGCTTTTCCAGTTTATTTTCCTACTTTAGCCCTCACTATCTTGTTAGCATGTGGATCCTGGACTATCTACAGATTTCTTTGATGAAAGCCTCAAAGTAAATTGGTTTGCTTTACTCCTGAGATCGTAATTTAGATAGACGAGAAGAATCAGCCTCTTGAACATTTTCATTGGCCTCTCATGATCAAATCTCCGGGTAAACAATCGGAAATGGGCAACAGCAGTGAATTAACCCCTTGTTGGACAAAAAGGAACCCATTCCAGCCTGGGGGTTTGGGATCTGCCTGTCTCCTCTGGTAGCTGTACTGTCACCACCCAGACAACCCAACCACGAGGCCAACCCCACACTTCAGGGCCAGGGAAGGCACCAGTAGAGACCCCAGCCTGCTGACCATCCAGCGACTCCTCACACCCTGCTCAAGGTCCACACTGTGAGGGGAGGTCTCTTGCCTGTGGATACCTCAGGAAAACAATCTAAGCCTCACACTCAGTCCTTGAAGGGGCTGCCATGTTGGACCTTGGAAAAATACTTGTGCAGACTCTAAATGCTGTTGAGCGATGCTTAGGTAAGAGATCCTGGGCTGCTGGGTACCCAGACACGTGGTGGAAGTGGGGACGGCTGCAGATTTCAGATGGACCTGTCCCTCCCAGGCCTACAGAATCCTCCCCACAGGCAGGAGCACTGCCAGAGGAGGTCCAGAGTGGGCTCACTAAGCACCAAGGTGTTTGTGTTCAGATTCTCTGTCATCTTCAGCTCTGCATTCCCAGGTCATGAACAGGCACTCAATACATGAATGTGAGATGTATGTAAATGAAACAAAACCCCAAATCAAGTCATAGTGTGGGTCTTCTCAGCCCACAGAGGTGGACCAGATTCTCCAGATGAGAATTAACAGGAGCAAAGAAGCTGGAACAGAGAGTGCTATGTAGCTGTAGCAGGTGGGCTGAAGTGACAGACTTGATTGTACGCCAATAATCCCAGGAGCAAACCTGCTTCTCATAAGCCTTCAGACAGGACAGATCATCCCAGTGTTAACAGTCAGGGCGAGAGACACCCTAGAACCCCCAAACTTGCTCCAAATAGGTTCTTGCATCTGCCACATCAAGACAAAATGTATTCTAGTGCATATGACCTTTAGTAGAAAGGAACTTTAAAACAATGAGTGTGTAATAAAGAGATGGGAAAAGGCAATATAATTTCCAAATCAATCACCCCAAATCACTCATCCCTTTGTGGGTAATTGGCCAACCAAACAGGGTTGGCCCAAGGCAAGGGAGCTGGGGCCCAAAAGCTTGCCACAAGGTTAAGGCACCTTCTGGTGGGGACCTGTAGGAAAGGAGCAGGTAGGATCTGGCACATTGGGGATGAAAGGAGCAAGACCGCTAAAGACAAAGGCGTCTCTCACCCACATGTGTTTCAGGGGTCTCCTTCCACGTCCCCTGAGACTCTGGAACCAGCCCAACATCCAAAAGCAAGTACTCCTTCTCCACAGGCCTCTCTGCTCCGTGTGCTCCTCCAGTCTCCTTGCTCTCCTTCCTCCTTCTTTCTCCCCGTTCACCTTCACTCTTCTTAGGGTGTGGCAGGGAATATAGAACCCCCTGTTTCCCTGGCAACCCCCCCCCTTTGCCCCAACAATCTAGGAGAGCACAGTCCTGGAAAGAGCATCTCACTTCAGCCATCACCTGGGTTCCCGTACGATTGACACGCCCCCAGAAGCCCCCCTCCCCCCGGTCCTTTTATCCTTTGCTTCCAGACCCACAGAGGGACATCGGTGCTCGACACATCAGCTGCTTCCATGGGCCCGGAAGCATCTGCTCACTCTGCTCCTGCCACTCTGGCTCCAGGTTCAGCTGTTGTGTATCACATTAAAGTTTAGGCTAATCTTGCCTCCAACCCTCCTATGAGGTGGTGAAGAAGGACGTCTAATGAGGTAGGTATTTTTCATGTCATCTCTGTGCAACAGGCTGCAGAGTTGGAAGAAGCAACTCTTACTTTGTAAAGAAGCCAGTTTCACAAATGGAGGTGTCATGTGGTCTTCTCCCCCCAGGGGGCGCCAGTCCCAGAACGCCATCTTGGTTGCTCTACTAAAGGCCTCTGACCTGAAAGCTTCTCTTGTACCAATACGAAACACCCTGAAAATGTGCCTTGTGCTGTTCTTAGGGGGACAGAGAGGTCCTTGGTCACCTGCAAGTTACTTAGTTCTCACTTCTTTTTGCCAAACAAGCGGAAGTGGGATGTTGACGTGGGCAGGAACTTAGCACAACAGCTGCAGCCCCCACCACCTCCGCATCTGGTGCTTCTAAAAAAGAGCGACGCACATTTCAAAACCAATGCTACTCAAATCTTATTTACCTCACAGCCAGTGCCACTGGTTGTAAAAACCTCTATCTTACCCAACAGGTTAGGTCTGGTGGCTCTTGCTAAACAAATGGGCCAAATCTTATTACTCTCACCTGTAAATTCCCACCCATTTTGTTAAACAAACTGGCCAAATCTCATCCTATCTGAAAGCATCCTGCCCCTTCAACTAACAACAAAGTAAAGAACCTCAGGCCCCTGAATGCTCCTGAACTCATCACTGTTAAAAACCGTAAACATTTGCATGTGGTTTTGAATCTCAAGGTCACCCCAAGTGGTGGTTTATTTTCTGTGGGAAGAGCCAATAAGCTGTGGGGTACCATAAATGGGTAAGAGATATGCCTTAGGTAAGGGCACACCCTTATCTATTCTCGCCCATCTCTGGCACACTAGAGTTGGTTCCTGGCAAGTCTCCTATCTGTAAATGGCAGCCCCCTAACCTCTTAGGATTGACCCACTGGAGAGATATTTCCCTGAAAGATAAAGGTGTTTACTCCTACATGTGTATTTTTGCTAGATAATGAACGCCCCATCCTCCTACCACATGAGCTACATACCTCAGGATCCTGGTTTTATCTTCGCTGCTACCTACCTCATTGTAAGCAATCCTTTACCAGGGTATTTAAGGGCACTTGGAACCTGTAGTAAGTGACTCAGTTCATGTTCACTGAGTCCCAGTCTATGACTCTGTCTAGGCTGTCTTAATTTCTTCCCCCTGTTTTTCTTCTTCCCACCCACGGCCTCCAACACAAGCCACAAAGCCTCTCCTTTTGTCATTGCTCATGTTAGTTGTCCATCCAGAACTTATACATGCTTCTTCTGGCTGTGGGTAAGTGAGAAAGAAGTCAGGCTTTTTGCACCTTCCACCTTTAGCTCCCATGGCCAGTACCAGCGGTCTTGCACGCTTCCCATGATTGTGAACATCTGGGCCCAAATCAGGGGTGCAGGCCTGTGGAAACGCGGACCCCCTGAGCTAAGAAGTAAGCGCTGAAAAGGCAGTGTCACTGAGCTGGGGAGGAGACCACCAGACAAGTGCCAAGAAAGCTGGTCTGATTCAGCATGAAAGGCCACAAAAATCCACCAAAGTCTCCAAAAATATCTTTTCATCTGTGAGAACCCACAGTGAACCTACCCGGCCTGAGATGGATGCAAAACAATGGTCCAGCTCAAGCATCGCCTTCTAACTCATCTCCTCCAAGGCAGACACTCCCGTGGCTCTTTTCTCTCAGCTCCCACCGAAGCACAGGAGCTGGGCCCACAATCCTCCTCTCCACAGCCCGGAGCGTGGAAGAGTGGAGCCAAGAGCAGGCACAGATGGTAGACGACATAATGGTGCTCCGAGGTCCCTGCCCGGCCCTCCATGGAGTTTCCCCTCCCTGCCCTTCTGGATGCTGGCGCAGTCAATGAAATGTGACGATGCTTTTAAAGTCAGTATGAGCGTAAGCACGCTGGCCTTCCCCCTCTGCCCCCACAGTTAGCAGTGCCCCTAGGAGCAGCTGCTCTGTCAGCCTGGGTCTCAGAGAGCAGACGGTTACAGGGGCAATGTAGCATAAGAGCCCCGTGACCTGGGCCAGGCTTGTCATGTGAGGGGGAAGGTAACTTTCAGACACAGAGTTTCACAAGCTCTCCGGGGTGGTCGTGTCCTTCCTGTGTTAGCTATTTTCAGAAGAATAGAAAGTGCACCGCAGCTTTTCCTGGGCATACGTGCCTTTAGTTCTGCCTCCTTCCAAAAGCTAGACGTTAGCCGAATGACTCTGTCTGGTCTATTCACCTCACAGTCCTTGGAAAGATCCAGGGCTGGAAAACAGGCTGGATAGCTTCTGTTTTACAAAGATTGGAATCAGTATGAAAGAGGGTACCCCCAAACATGTGGGGGGAGGAGAATGAGGGCTCTTCAGATGCCTGGCTCTCTCCAAGGATCCTCCCTGGCCAAGGGCAGATGGGGGGGGCATGAAGTTCACTCAGATGTGAAAACTGGGGGTCTGTGGAGATTGATGGAGAGATGATGACCAAGGAAGAAAGGACAGGGAACTGTCTTTAGTGAGTAGCTGTGAGAAGAAATACCAAAGTGCCCAAGAACGTTTTTTGCAGATAACGCGAGAATGGCTGGGATAGGAATGATGGGTGACAACGTGGGTCGAGGCCACCATGACAAGCCGCGAGGGGTCAGGTCCATCAGGGCACACCTGATGGTGCCCTGATGCAGTGGGGACACCAGGGGGTGGAAAGGAAAGGGGGTCCCCTCCTCTCGGTCCCCCATCCCCCATGCACATAGCAACTTATCTAGTTTTCCACAAGCCATTGCCATTAATTTCATGTTTTCCAGTGAGTACATTGTTGGGAACAGACTAACCAAAGAGACTCTATTTTGTTTAAAGCTTCCATTTTGAGACTAGATCCTCTCCCTGCCCTCCGTGGAAAGGACCCACCATGACTGGCTGGTCTGACATCCTGTTTCTGCCTCCTCTTATTGCTGGTTATTCCTGACAACAGCCTTGTCACCTGATAGATGATGGACGCCAGCATCATTGGAAGTTATGGGAACATGTCCCAGCATTATGGAAATGTGGGAATGTGTCCTCCACCTGCTTGCTTGCTTCACAGTAGGGGGTGGTGGTTGTGCCCTATAAAAGATTGTCACAGAGACTGCTTGGGGTCCCTCTTGCCAACCAGACTTGGGGACCCTGGTGTACAAGTAATAAACCTGAGGCTTTGAACTTCAGTCGGAGTCCTTGGGGTTTGTTGAGTGGCCCATGAGTCGCAACGGACACCAGCTTATGGCACCCATAGGACCAGGATCCCCACACAGGCCTGTGTCACTTCAAAGGCCACTTCTCTGCCTCTTGCCTCCCTCCTGCCTTTCTGATCTCTGGAAGTGCCCCCTGGCGTCTTCCAGTAAAGCCTCAGAGCCCCTCTCTCCTCCCTCCCAAATTAGGCAGCTAAATGTTCTCTCCACAGGCCTTAGGCATCATTCACCCCCTAAGGGGCCTAATTGAGCTGTGTCTCTTGGGGGCTCCACTGCTTTTTTCCTGATGAGCAAGGGGACAAGGGAGCAGAGAACGGGCCGCTCTCATTAGTGAAGGACCCCGTTTGTCATCCCTCCGATCGAAATCATCGCTATTTTAATTAACCAGCGTTGCCACTGGGCCCCAATCATTGTTCCCGGCATCATTCAAAGCAGCAGGACGGCACCTGGAAAGGTAGAGGCTCCCCCCCCTCCTCCCTGCCTAATTAGGGCAGCAGCTTTAACTCTCTCCATAGCGGCCTTGCCAGTCAGTCAGGAGGCGACCCTCATTAGCCCAAGGAAGGATTACAAGCCCTGCTGCTATTACCCGGCCTGGTCCCCTTTTTGCAAGTCACTGCTTGCTAAGAGGAGTGTTGAACTGATGTAGATTTTTGCCCAACCGAGCAAAATTACAAGATAATTTTTTATTCTAGCAACAGGATGAGCTCGTGTTTAATGTCCTAGGTGGAAGGCAATTTTCAAGTTAAGCAGCAGTTTTAAAAAGGCAAAGAAAAGAAGGAGGGAGAAGTTGTCTAAGGGCAGCTGTGGAAAAGGTTGGCAGGAGCAGGAGTCCAGGAAGGAGGGAGCAGCGGGAGGAGGGAGCAGCGGGAGGAGGGAGCAGCGGGAGGAGGGAGCAGCGGGAGGAGGGAGCAGCGGGAGGAGGGAGCAGAGGGAGGAGGAGCCGACCTGGCTGACAGGAGAGGCTGCCTAACCATCCACTTCAGCAGGGATGGGTGGAGATGACCCGGGAATAAAACAACAGCAGAGAGACATTCATGTTTTGCTTATTTTCATTTTGGTTTGTAGTAGCTTTTTTATTCATCATTTTGTTGTTTACATATTTGTGTATATATATTTATGTTTATATACATATATTAGGTATATATCTCTGCATATAGGCATGTTTATGTGCATATATGTGTGTGTACAGATATATAAATACATTACATCACTGCAAACCCCCCCCCATCTCCCTCCACCTTATCACTGTGAACCTTGATCTTATCACTGTGAACCTTCATTGTGATCTTCCCACACTCCTCTCTTCCCGGATGTCCCCCTCCCCCTCCCTAACTGCTTGCCCCAGTTCTGCCTTATTTTGACTTTTTCTTGGCCTTTTCTTTGTTATTCCTAGAGCCCATCTCTAAGCGAGACCATCTGGTTTCTGTCTTTTTCTTTCTGGCTTATTTCTGCTCATGTGATTCCCTCTAGGACCATCCATGTGATGGCAAATGTGCCCTATTTACTAGTTTTGATGGCAGAATAATAGTTCACTGTGTAAATACAACATAGCTTTTTCATCCATCCATCAGCAGGAGACACTTTTAACAGGGTCTGAGAGACATGGCTCGGTAAATCTGCTTTCAGATCACAGGAAAATCAGGTGGTGGCCGGGCCCGGCCCACCAGCAACGTAAGCTTGGTTCTGGTGCAGCCTGGCTCGGATCTCCACGGCCACCACGGGGCCTTCTGCATGGCATGACCGTGCTTTTACCTGAGACTCTGGACAATCGTGAGTCCTGTCGACCCTTCTCTGTGCCTGGGATCACACTAAACGCATCTATGGAGCGCTGTGGTTGAGTCCATCTCTTCATCTCTGCTCTTTCCTCTGAGGTCGATGGCCCTGGGCAGGGTCATACAGTTCTGTGAGCTCAGGAGCGGCAGCCACCAGCTCAGTATCCTGCCCATGGGCTCCCAGTCAGACTCCTGAGCCATCCGTCCACTCTCCCCAGAAGTGACCTGCAGCCAGACAGTTGCCTGTGATGCCTAGCTCCAGGGCCTGGACTTCATGAACGGCTGATAATGTCTCATTTTCTGGCTCTCTTCCACCTAGGGGCACCCCTAAACCTTCACTTAGGACACCCCACTTTTAGATCAGTGGCTCCCAGCTCCCCAGGCCAACAGCCTCCAAGCAGGCACACCTGAGCCTTTCCGTCTCTGCCCCACCACCGCTGAACCTGCAGTTCTTCCATTCTCTCCTCCAGCGCGCCTGGGAGCACTTCTGTCCTGTCTGCATGGTGAGGGCCACGTGTCTACTCATGTTCTGTGTTCATGATATGAGACCCTGCCTTTCTCTACCTTTCAAGCCATCCCAGACCATCCTAGATGAAATCTGTGTAGTATTGACCTGTTGTGTCGACTAGGTCCTATATCCTAGCAGCTCAACGCAACTCCTGTTACTGGCTTAGAGTCGCTGTGGGACCCTCCGGGCCTCAGTTGGGAACCTCTGCCCCAGTCTCTCACGAGGCCGCCATCAGTGACCTGGCTGGCATTCTCTGGGGCCTCCCCTGGCCAGTGTGTGCATTCAACCTCACTTAACATTGGAGCTTAGTTGCATGTGGCTTATTGAACACAGGGCCCCTCTCCACTACTGTGCTCTTGACCCAAGGCCCCTCCTGACTCCTGTTCCATGAACCCCTGCCTAGGGCAGCCTGAAAAATGGCAGCTGGCTTCATCGGAGTGAGCAGGTGCATGAGTCAGAGCAGACAAGATGGATGCTGCTGTCTTTCATAATTGCGGCAGTGACAGCCCATCTCTTTGGGTGTTTTCTGTTTATTAGATGTAAGTCACTCCTCAGTCAGCAGTCAAGGGGATCACACAAGGGCATGGTGGCCGAGAGGCAGGCACCTACAGGAGTCAAGTCACAAAGACACCTACCCCACACAGCCAGGCTCGTCCTCAGAGTCCCTCTCACTCACCACCTGCCCTTATTCTTGAACGTCGTACCTTTCCTCTACTTCCCAGGGTGAGCAGCAAAATCTTCCTGATTTCTGCTTTGATTTCAGACCTACTGTTTTCCTTTTCTCTTTATCAGTAGCCTGTGCTGAGCTAGAATGTCCCTCACGTAGACTCCAGGTAAAGCCTTTTGTACAAGGTCACAGGGTGCTAAAGCCTATCTGGTGCCTAGGCTGCCATTTTCTTCTTCAGAGTTCTCAGGTCACTGGGGTATATTGTGATTACTGCTTCAGGATATTGGGGAGATCACTTGGGTCAATAGATAGGAAAGCTCCCCCAAAGGTGGTGATGATGGTTACAGGGTTGCCAAAATGAAGACTGTTTCTCTTTTCTGGATTAAAATAGTTCTGATTCTTTTAATTACAATTAGGATGGAAGTTTCAATATTTGGATCTGATGTGCAATGTTCAGGTCTCAAACAAGGGTAACGTTCTTGGATCTTCTCAGTTGGTCTGATTTTAGAACTGCTGTAAATCATGGCACTAGACAAAAGGGACTTTGCCTCCAGCCAGCAATCACACCACTGTGAGTCACAATGGGGATTCCTTCCCACAAGCTGGGGAGATGTCCTGATCTTTTAAAATAACTTCTCCTGGGGCATAGACGACTGCCCACAATAAAAGCTATTAACAATCTCCTCTGTGTTGTGATCCTATAAGGTTCATGACAAATTTCCATTGGATCTTCTTTCGAATCCATTTGGGGAACAAGGGTGAGTTGCTGTAAGCAAATTAAGGAGACATGCTTTCCAAACAAAAGAACTTCAAAGAAAGTATTTGGATAGTATGTACTTGTCTCTAGTGCATGCTCACCATTCTCTTGCAGGAATAGAGACATTAACTTGGGTCTACCTTGATCAAGAAAGCATTTATTATATTAGAAGACTCTGATCCTGTGAACAGGATGGGAACAAATAATGCCATATGACTCAGATTAGAACTGCAAGCCCCGTTGGGAATTTTTCTGAGAATCCCATTACAAGATTTCAAAATCACAAAGACAATTTATGAATTGTTTATTACACTTCTGCAAAGAGGAAACTGACAAGTTTGCTTGTAGTGGATGACCATTTTGAGGGGATGAGGGAGTTTCTCCTAGCCTATGAGAAATTGGGGATGCGTCCACCCATCGCCAACATTTATACTCACTCCTGCTGGACTGTTTCATTTCTGAGAAAACATTTCCTAAGCTTCCCTGCTGCTAGAACTAGAGATATGATCTCTGTATATTGCAGAACGATTCTCTCTGGTGAGGTCTGCAAGCCTTACTTAAAATTAGAAACTCAATAGCCCAAATTGCTAACCGTTTCCATAACTTCCTAGCTATGGTGTATCCTCCATCTCAAGTGGTAGAATTAAATGGCGTGCAGTCTTTGATGATGGCTGATCCAGAAGTCACAGACGTTTCAAGATCAATGAGCCAAAGTCAAAGCCAAGGTTATTCTCCTGTCAGAGCCCTGATGTCACATTCCATCCAGGCTCTGTCCACATGCACCTTTCACACCAAGTATATTTCATTTGGCATGAAATTCTGCCATTTGTTCCCTTAGAACTTCTCTAATCAGGATTTTTTCTTTGGATCTGGTAAAGCCAATCTTGGTCTACCTTTCTTCTAGCTGGCTTGGCTTGTTCGGCTCCCTTCCACCTACTTTCCAGGTGAAAACCAGGGGATTTTTGTAAAATCATTGATCAGGTAATGTCATTGCACTGGTTTCTAGAAGGAGACTTCGGATCATCAATTTCTTTCCTTCATGGCCTATCTTTACCCTTTCAACAAATTTTAAAAAACTGAGAGCACTGCCATTTTGATCCACCTTCACTCCTTCTACTTACACTCAAACCTGGAGTGAGCCATTGCTCTCACCTCCTGTCTGGTTTTAGGTCATTTGTCCTTGACCCTCCACCCTATTCTTAGAGTGACATGTCTACAAACACAGATCAAATCTTCCCTCTACTCCCAGAGGTATTCTTTCTCACTCAGAATAAAAGCCAATCATCCCTAAGATGGCTTCACTATTAGTCCCTCCCTGCCAAATGTCCCCTTATTAACTTTTCCCACTCAATTCCATTCTATTTTATTCCAGCCCTAACAGCCTTCTCTCTGTATCTCAGAGACAATCTCCATGTTCAAGGCTATTCCATGTATTTTTCTCTTAGTCTAAAACACACTCTCCCCATTTGATTCCCTCTTCCTCTTTCTTCAGAGGATTCGTTGACCTTTTCAGCAAGACCTGTCCAACACAACCATTATCATTACAGGTCACTATCTATGTCTCTTCTTTGTTTCTCCATGGAATTTATTATCACCTAGAATCCTCTGTATTCCACTTGCTGTTGCTTTTCTTATCCCTGGTATGTAAACTCACAAAGAAAGACATTTCTAAAAATTGGATTGCAATGGATAAACCACCAGACCTAAAACATTGTCTGCTACTCAAACGGTGCTTGATAACCTGTTTGTTGAATGAATGAACAAGACATAGAATGACATTTAAAGAAACAAAACTAAAAAACCTTAGTGGTTCAACTCCTACTATGCCCCATCACATGCTCATATTCTCATCATACTCTATCATTTCCCATCCTCCAAGGAGTCATGATTCTTATGATCATGTTATTCTGTTTACTCTGTAATGTGTTCTCAATGAACAAACTCCCTTCATTCTTTAAAACCCAGCTCATAGCTCTTCTTCTTCTGTGTTTTTCTCTGTCTTTCATTTAGCCAAATCTACTTCTTCCCTGATCTCTATTGGAGTGGCTACCTCTATTGTACTATTATCTCATACTATAATAGTTACTGTTTCATTGTTTGCGTCTGTTGATGTCTTTGTCTTTGAGACGGCTTTAACACCCACCCCATGAAGAAGGCATTCAGTAGAGGAATGTCGCAGTAAACAAATTTGCTGAAGTTTTTATTACACTGAGTAAGGTGGAGAAAGGAACTTTTGATACTGTTTAGTATGCTCTGTACCTTTGTAGAGTGTCTCTTACCAAACTGAACACAGTACACAGGTACTGAACACAGTACACAGTACACAGGCACATGGACAATAGACTTCAGAAACACAGAACAATTAATCCAGTGTGTCTCAAATGGACTTCACTATAAAGAAGTCCTTGAGTTCTTCCTTCTCTCTGGAAACTTGGCAAATATGCAGATTCCTGATCTTCCAAATAAGTATCTCCAGGAAAGAATCTAGAAAACCTATCTCATTAACAAATACCACAGAGGAATCTTATGATTAAGCAAGTTTTGGGAAACTCTAGAAAAATGCACTACAACTGATGGAGAAGCTCGAAGCATAGCTGAACTGACTTTTAGTCTATTGACTCACATCTTTGTTATTGATATGTTACAGATATTAATGTTATATCTATACTGTTATATAATGTATATCTATTATGTATATAATGTAATATCCATAGTATAGCTATTAATAGATAAATATAGATGAAAAAATTTCCTAACAGTATTCAATCCTGAAGCACGGAGGTGCAAAAAACCACAGGGTTTCCATAACGTTTTGTCACAGATTCACAAGTTAACTTTCAGAGACTTGTCTTCTGTTGGCCTCAGTTCACCCATCTGTAAAATGAATATGATGCCACCTCCTCACAAGGGTATTGGAAGGTTTAATTATATTTTGAAATTCTTTGTATCTGTCAAAGAGTAAAGGCGTGTAAGGTCTAATTACAAGCAGTGAGTTGGTATTCCTGGGTTAGCCTGCTTTTAATGTCATGTCTGCATTTAAATAGAGTCCCTTGGTTTTCATTTTAAATAGTTCCTTTCTCTTCTTGCTTCTAATTGTGCAGGAATCAAAGAGTCCTTCTCAGCCCAAGGTACCTTAGCTGAGGTATTTCTTAGTTTACAGTTCCCAGAATTCCTTCTAGGTGAGCACAAGTCAAGCTGGTTTGCAATCTGAACAACTTCTTTCAGTCTCAATTGCAAAATGGAGCACTCTTTACATTAAAAGGCCTTGAGTAAGGGTAAGAAAATAGGGACAAAATCAATGGCAATTACTTTAAAAGAGAAAAAAAGAATGTTGCGACCAAAGGTTGAGTGCTGAGATGAAATGTTTCACTGCCAAGTCAAGAACCCAATGCATTATAGATTTTAGGTTCCCAGGGATGAGATTTATGGTCAAAGAAATTAGGTGAGTCTTTAAAGTCAAAAGACCCCTTGAAGTATCTCTTCCCATATCAAGTACTGCCAATGGGTGGAATTATTTAGGACCTTTCCTTAGGTAAGCAGTGTGAGACCTAGTAGCCAGGAATGCAGGGTTCTACCTCTGCATTTTGGTGCCATGTAAGTGAGATGCTTGGTTAAATTGGAAGGTACCACCCAGTGGCTAGATGACCAGATTGGAGGCCATCAATATTAAGATGTTCATTATTTATGGAATTATTTAACATAAGTGGTTTTTCTTTCATGTATTCACCTTCCTTCTAGGCATTCCATCCAATTCCTATTTCATCCCTTATATATTGCCCTTAAGATCCTCTCTCTCTCTGACCTCAAGATTTATAAGTGTCAGAACTCCATTTTCAGTAGTAAATAATATGTCTCTCTTTTAGATATTCAGGACTGTGATAAGTGATCTGATAAATTTTCCAAACAACGATTGAGACATCTATGACTTTCTCTAGCTAATTGTCTCCCTCTAAGTGACTCTCTGAAAAACGTTCCTAACTGACTGACTGATGGACAAGGGCCTAATGAGAGGAATGGGGAGTAGTTAGTAGACCTTGCTTTGGTAGCTCACAATACTTGCCTCAGGGAATTTATTTACCTTCCCTATGCTGTGAATCAGAGTCCAAGTTTAAAAAGTGATGAAGATTTGTGAGGGAGGCTAGAGAAAAACTCTGCAGGCAAAGGCACAACTCTTGCAAAGACATAATTTTAAGTAGTGTTACAGAGGGAAGGGAACATCACAGAGAATTGAATGAAAACCATTTTCCTGTCTCCATTATATGCAGCCATCTTGTACTACAAGTCCCAGAATACCATGAGCTGGACTTCCTGAATTGGGAGTGGGGTAGCTGGGACATAGTAATAGATGGGAGCTACATGTGAAGTGAGACTTAGGGAGATACTTGGGGAGATACATGCACTTGAAAGAGATACACAGAAGAGCTACATGGGGAGGCCACTCCTGGCTCTTGGCAGAAGCAATGTCAGTTGTTACCTTCATGTGGTCTGTTTTGAATTTTGAGCTTCCCACTCTTTCCCAGCAATCTGGGAACTGCCTGACCCCTTTCTCCTCAGTCAAGGAGACAAGAGTGGTTATTTCCTCCAGGAAAGATCTAAAATGATTTTTAAGTAGTCACTCAAGGATAAAAATTCTTACCCAGGTGAAACAGGGACTGACCTTGGCCAACTCCTCACTAGGTAAAAACACTACCCAGACTGAAGAACCATTTTCCTCTCTTCTCAGGCCAGCTGGCACATGGTATTCTTCAGGTAATAGATCAGAAAGAATTACTTTCAGATCTCAGTTTCTACATACCAAGCCAAATGCCTTCCCACTGCCCGGTTAATCGTGCTTTCTCCAGAACTAGTTTTCAAGATGGGCTGTGCTGCAGTGATTGATGGTGTGAAAGGGCTGTGGGCCTTCAGTCCCAGTGGATGGAAGTATGGAGCACCATACTTGATGAGTTGCTCTGTCAGGGTGGAATCGAAACAATAGTGAAAATGGGTGGTCTCCCCAAACTGGTCGGGCACTAGCCCAAATTGCTAAAGTCAAGCAGCTAGAACTAAGATCAGGTTCTCTGTCAATACAATAACCAGCAGTAACTGATGACATACTGGGCTCCCAGCATTGGAATGCTTTCTGACAGTAAATGGTGAGAGTAAATGGTTGTGATGATGATGATTGATGGTGCTTATTGTGTTTCTACTCTATGACACACATCTATTAACTCATTAATGCTCTCAAGTAAGGGTTTTAATCTCTGTTATACAATGAGGAAATTGTCATCTATGGTCCCCTCCTAGCAAGAGTGGCTGAACAAGGATTCAGACAATGACTGGATAACCCACTCAGCTAGGACTGTAAGGTCACTGCTAAATGTGTGGCTTTCTCAAGCTCCTTGACTTAATATCTTTAGAAGCAGTGGTTAATAGGAATTAAACACCTTCATCTGTTAAGCTTGGCTTAGCTGATTTTGAATTGATGGCATTAAAATTTTGTTTCACATATATCCTCTGACTTCAAACCCAAAGAATGTTCAAACTACAACATGACATTATCATTAGTACAGTGAAGCTGGCTTTTACAACTCAACTTCATTATATACAAGGTCAAAGAGAAAGAAGACAAACCAACCAGAATTTCACAGATGTTTGCTCCCTGATTGCATAGAGAGAATACTGAAATTGGGAAATTTATGCAAACTAATGTCAACCAAGGTGGAGATGGCAATGATCAGGCAGTATCTGTTAGTTGTCCTAGGACCAGAACATCTAATACGTAACAAACCCGGCCACAATCTTGTGCCTTTCATCCCAGAAAGAATTTTCTAAACACTCATTTACTGTAAGGGTCTCCCCTGTGAAAACATCCTTTCAACTTCTTTTGATAGTTTCCATGGAAAAATATATTTTCTTTTACCAAAGAAATTGCTTTTAAGTTGTCTTTACTAAACACATGTGCTCTGTTTAAGTGATAGATACTGAGATATCTTGGTGGGCTCAGAAATTAATTTCCTTTATGTTTCATGGCCTGCACACTGGTTCCCACTGTTGATTGTTACTCATATATCACTCTCTCCAATTATGAACCCGGCTTGAGAAAAACTGGCTGGAGGAAACATAAAAGTAGATCAATCATCTACTCTTGGGAAGGAACCCATTCCATTTTCCTGGTCCACAAATACAGTATTCAATTAACTTTCTTTAATTTATCAAGTGCAAGGCATTTATTTATTCAAGCATTCAACAGATATTTATTGAGTGTCTACTATATATCAGGCATTGTT
Organism: Uropsilus gracilis; assembly: GCA_004024945.1. Taxonomy (NCBI): domain Eukaryota; kingdom Metazoa; phylum Chordata; class Mammalia; order Eulipotyphla; family Talpidae; genus Uropsilus; species Uropsilus gracilis. The sequence goes on from PVHY01017630.1 coordinate 28,640, forward strand.
GAAGTGGCTAAAGATAGGAACTACGGAATGAGACAGTCAAACATCCCTGTCTTCATGGAACATACAATCTAGTAACACACATAGTAACACACATGCATGCATACACACACATACACACTTGGTTTAATTTAAATATAAATAGATTATAACCAAATGTTAAGACCCAAAGAGGTAATTTGCGATTTCATGCATTATTCATTAACTTCCATAGACTTAATAATTTTAAATAAAATTTCCCTAGTGAATTGGCACATATTTATATCAGTACAAATTGTATATATAGTTCAACGAATTAAAATCATTCATTCATTGTTGAAACTATCACCTAAATCAGTAAATGAAACATTACTACTCCCGAAGAAAGCCCTTTCTTATCCCTTCTGGGAGCTAACTCCTTTTCCTAAAGATATTCACACCCTACCTTCTAACACATTAATTAGATGGTCCAGTTTTGAACCACATACAAATTGAATCCCATTTCTCTTTGTGCTATTTCTCTTTGTTGGTTTATTTTGCTCCTTTTGATTTATTGCAATTTTCTCCCTTTGTGTATAAGAGTATTTGTAATTTTTTTTTATTGCTGTGTCATGGTTTAGCATAATTTATTCACTTTACTGTTGGGTTTTAAGTTTTTTTCTTGTGAAAAATCATGCTGATCTAAGCACTCTTACCGAGGGATTTGGGAACATAGGTCTATTAAATAAAAACCTAGATATTGCTGAATAATTTCCCCAAATGCATACTCCAGTCCTCAGAGTGTTCGAGTTCTAATTGCTCCACATTTTCTCCAACACTTCATATTTTGCCTCTTTTAATTTTAACCATTCTGGTTGGGTTTTAACAGTTTATAAATAGAACCTGATTAGCATGGGATTAACACTTAAAAATTCTCTTACGACTAATGCTGTTGAATATCTTTTTATTCTGAACCATTTGATTATTATCTTTCATAAAGTGTTTCTTAAAAATTTTTTGGAGGGTCAATTTTCTGTTGTGTTGTTTGACATTCTGCTGCTGAGTTCTAGGGATTCTTTGTATATTCTGACCTCTTTGTAACATTGCCACTGGCCAGCATTTTTTCTTTCATATTTTTTTGATCAACAGAAATTCTTCATTTTAAAATAGTTTAAACTTTAGTATTTTTTATAGTTAATGCATTTTATTCATGCAAAAAGTACTTTTTTGTTTTTGTCTTACCATAGTCCTAAAGGTACATTTCCTTTTATGTGGATTTGTGTGGATCCCCCCATACTTATATCTATAATTTTTATAAAATTTATGTATATAACTAGAACTAATTTGTGTGCATAACTTTGGTACTGTTCAAAATTTATTTCCCTCCACATGGATACTATGTGTTGATGATTTTTGAGGAAAAGTAAATAGAAGACTAATAGAAGTAGTTGAAAATATTATCACTATTTGATAAGGAAATAGCAAGCATTTATGTAGCACTTCTTATGTAAAAATACAGCCCTGCACAGTTTACCTGTCACACATGTACAATGGTTTCTATGATTCCCATTTTGCAGATTAAGAATCTGAAACTCAGAGATGTTAAGCAGTTTTCCGGAAGCCACACAGCTAACACTCAGCAAAGCTAATGTTTGAAATCAGGCATTGGCTTTAGAAACAGCTCTTCTCATGGCCCTTGCAATAAATCTTTTAGTCACTGACAAAGGTGGGGTTATATTGTCTGAATGTGGAAACTATTTACACAGAGTACATTTTATGACTTTGGAAAATCAAATACTATAGGAAAGATGTGGAGTTTGCAGGAACGAAACTGGCTTTTCTTTCCATCATCCGCTCATTTGGCCCTGATTTCAGTACCTCTTGGTAATTTCAAGCAAACAGAACTACCCTGGCCGCAGTTTCTCTTTCATTTTAAAAAGTGTGTCACAGTCTTAGTTTTCAGTGCACTGAATATGCTAAAAACAAGTCGATGATGTCCACTCTCCCATCACACGCCTCTGCCTCTGCAGCTGCTGTATTTTAACCAGAGCTTCAAGCACCATGCCCATCTCCACTTTCATTGTTTCTGTGGCTTGAAGCCAGCCCTTTAAAATCAATTTCACTTGCCCTTGACTCCAGTGGTTGCATTTCTATAATTTCTTCTTCTTTTTTTCTTTTATTTAAGTTCTGGCTTCTACCCAAAGTGGGAGGAGAAATGGGCCTAAATCTTTGAAGACCAAAACCAGTGCTGTAGAAAGGTTATTACAACCCTGCCTCTAGCCCGGGTGTGCAAAGGTCTATAGCTATTGAGGGCTGTGGGGTGCAGGTGGCAACTTTCATCACCCATCTCCATTGCCATGTTGCACCCCTTAACC
>PVHY01017631.1:0-30983 GCA_004024945.1 Uropsilus gracilis
TTTTTTTTTTTTTTTTTTTTTTTTTTTTTTTTTTTTTGCTAGTAGGTCTAGCTGTGTTGCCCAGGATTGTCCCAATCCTGTGGACTCAAGTGATCCCCAGCCTCAGCCTCCCAGGTAGCTGAGATCAGGCACCTGCCACTGTGCCTGGTTGCTTTTTCAAGACCAGTCCTCACTATGTTGCCCAGGGTAGTCTCGTACCCATGATTTCAAGTGATCCCTGGCCTCTTGCCTCCCAGCACTTGGATTACAGGTGCATGCCACCAAGCCCGGCTTCATACACCTTTTTTCAAAAGCAATCCACCAAAATTAAATGCTTCATTTTAGTTTTAAGAAATCAAGTTACAATTAAGGAAAATTCCTTGTCATACTACAAAGGGAATTGGTGTTCAGCTGAATACTAGTACATCAAGATTTCTATTTTTATTTAGAGAATGAGCTCCATTAATAAGTACTACTTACAAAGTGTAAGACAACACACACTTTGTTTGCATTCTACTTAATTCTCATGAAAATCTGGAGATGTAAGTACCATTACATCACCAGTCATAAAACAAAGGAATTAGAACTTGGATTAAGTAACCTCTAGGATATATAACTAGCAAGTGATAGAGATGGGTCTGGCTCCAAGACTAGAGCTCTCCTAACCACTAGATAGTAGTCAACTGTCTTTAAGTTCTTTGACACCAGTGAAAACTTTGCATGTAAAGCCTTTCTCCCTGCTAGAAAGTGATTCTATGTAGAATATGGCAGTACCACTCTGAGAAAAACTAAAGACTAAACAGATGTGTCATGCCAACTCCATACTCACAAGCTGACAGTATTTCCAAAAAGCTGGCAAGACCAACTGCATGTTAGATAATGGAGAGCCTGCTAGAAACTAAAGCCTTAGCTAAAAGAAAATTACCTCCCTTCCATTGTACACAGAAGGCCCATCTTAAGACTATTCAACTAACAGGTAATATTGACTAAGTTTTCCAGAACCCAACCCACCAATTTTTAATCGAAATTAAATTTTATAAAGTTGCCTAATAAAAAGACATCAAATCAGTAAGCACTTGATTCTTATAGGCTGACATTAGATTTCTAATGGTCCTTGTATACAGCATAGCCTCTCTCTGGGACTTCTAAAAGTCTGTTATCCTTGGTACTAAAATGAAAAGCACTATTTTACTTTAGGAACCAACTGGCAACTCAGCTGCCAACCATTATTTTGCAAAGCAGGACACAGTTAGTTGAAAATTATATTTTTCCAATTAGCACAGTGGGAAACACTGCTGAGGCATTCAGTCCAAGCCTGCAATTAGAGAACATTTGCTTGCTTCTAGAAATAGAATGAATAGGAAGTAGAGACCTGCTATCTAGGTTCTCAGCAGTGATACTCTGGGTGGGGAGACCTTGTTATAATTTCAGCAGTCCCTTAGAAAATAACCACCTTGCTTCTTTTAATAAGCAGCATTCTGTTCTGCACCACACTATGTACAGATGAAGAAATCAGCATCACCTCTCAACATAACAAAAGGAATTTACACAAACCCAGTCATTAGAAAGGAAACAATTACCGCCAATGAGCAGCTCTGGTGTTTTACCTTAGCAGCTATTTTAAAAATCCATTAATAAGCATCTGGACTGGTGAACATCTGCAGGTGAAGGGAAAGGATAGGAGTTCCGTGCCCTTTCTCCAGACCTTGCCCTATGCATCTCTTCCATTTGACTGTTCCTGAACTGTATCTTTTCATAATAAACCAGTAGTTTAGTGGGAGGGAGGGGGCAAAGTCTATAAATAAAGTCTTAAAAATCTCCATGTGTGTACAGTTGTTGGGGATGTAAACTGATACAACCATTATGGAAAATAGTATGGGGATTCCCCAAAAATTAAACATAGAAGTTCCATATGATCCAGTTATCCCACCTCTGAATAATTTTCAAAAAAAATACAGAAATACATATTCAAAGAGATATATGTACCCCCATTTATTATAGTATTATTTGCTATAGCCAGGAGCTAGAAACTACCTTAGTGCCTTATTGAAGCAAACCATCCTGTTGGTGATACCAACTGTATACAGTGCATGCACCCCAAATTCAGGTAAGTTCATTATGATTTTTAGCACTTAGATGGACACACCAGCAGTTCAGGCCAGATCCAGGGCCAGGGTGGGGAACTGGGAAGCAGGCAAGCTCCCCAGCCCCTCAGGACTCTTCTTGCTCTTTCTCTGGCATTTTCTCATTCTGTGTCCCGGGGGGTGTGGGGGTGCCGTGTGTCAGAGGCAGGAGCTGTAACACTTGCCCTGTTATCCTTTTCTCCCAGGTCCAGGTATGCCCACTTACACTCACTGGGCCCAGGCATATACACAGTCATGGGGAGAGCACAATACCACAAGTGCTGGTCATAGAAGCTAATGGTGGAAAAAGCCTGAACAACTCATTCAACTGATATGCCTGTTGACAGATAAAGATGGGAAGCTCCAGTGGCACAATTGGTTAGCATGCAGGACATACATGACAGATGAAGAAGATGTGGCATATATACACAATGAAATACTACTCAGTTACTAAAAATAAAATGTTTTAAATGTCCTGCCACTTGAACCAACATGGATGGACCTATGTGAATGGTGAAATAAGTCAGAGAAAGATGACACTCATTATGTAGTATATAGAGAAAACAGATTGTATGACGATCCTCATCTCCAGTTGTAGGGTCAAGCATCAGGCATCAGGCTCTCCAATCTTCATAGTCCTTTATGGGTTGTAGCAGTTACACAGACACACCAGGCAAGGTAGGCTAGCCCCTCAAGCCCCAGGAATCTTCATACTTCTCTGGGTTCTCTATCTGGCCTTTCTCGTGCGTTCTCTCATGCTCTTGCTCATGCTCATGCTCTATCTCCCCATTAGCTCCTCTCTTCAAGACCCAGGTATGCACACTTACATATGCACAAGTGTGTGTCCACCCACTAAGCCATAATTGTGGGGAGGGGGCAATACCTCAGGTGCTGGATATACAGACTAATTGAGGAAAACAACCTGACTAACTTACTCTACACAGATGAACTAAATTAAAACAAAATAAACTTTTACCTTATGAGACCAATTTGTGGTTATCAGAAGGGGGAAGGGAAGTGCTGGAGGTGAGAATGGGGTAAGTTGAGTAAAATGGGTGATAAGGAGAGTAAAAGACAGAATTAGATCCCTACTAATGAACTTAATGCTGTATATATACATGCTGATTTTCAATGATGAAACCCTAAAACTTATATGTTCTAATGCACTGTCATTTAAGAAAAAAACTCGACCTATTTTATTTATTTTATTTATTTTTTATTTTTGAGACTAAGTCTCGCTATTTTTGCCTGTGGAACTGCAGGCTCACGTTGCTCAGATTCAAGCAATCCCCAGCCCCAGCTACCCAGGTAGCTGGGATTACAGGCACACGCCACCACGCCCAGCTATATTTTTTTGGAACTAAGTCTTGCTACATGCCCCCCGCAGGACAAGAACCACAATCCCTGGCCCCGGCCGTGGCTTCCTAGGCTGTCACTTGCGGCAAGTGCCACCATGCCCAGCTCTACCTATTTTAAAAGTAACAGTTTTTCATAAGCACTTCAAATATCCCCAGCTAGCTGACCCTCAGCTTTTCAATTGTAAATGACAGATGGTTGAAGAACTTGGATCTTCAGAGTAGAGACAAAGTGAAAACAACTTTGATGCTACAGAGCTTGAGGTCAGTAAACTTACTTTTTCCTAATGATAAAGGAGTCAATTTATTCTACTTTATATTTTATTCATTCTTTTAATTTCTTCCACAGGTAAATGGTTGCTGGCATGCCTTCCCTCCTCCCGATGCCCCCACTGTTCCCTCAGACTCTTCTCTCCTTGTTGTTTGTTGGTTTATGTTGAGTCCACTGGTCTCTTCTGTGGCAGTATCCTTTTGCTGGATGAAGGTCCGTGTTCCTGGGACACGGCATACAATACTTGTAGGTTTTCAGCCTAACTTTACGTTGGGCAGTCAGTCCATGCTCATTTGAGGTCTATCAGTGCTTCTAGTTGCTGGCTGCCCTCCCCCATCCATTCTCCTGCCAATCCGCTGCCTCTTCAGCCCATTGCTCTACCCTCTGGCTTAGGGTGGCTTGCCCCCAGCCATTGTCAGTAAAGATGTTTCTAGATATGGGCAGGTATCCACCAATGGACTTTGTGGATCATCTCCTCTCCCTCAGTTTGCAGCTTTGCTGTGAAGCCAATGCCCCAACTCTGCGGCCCTCCTCTCCCATGGCATGGGGAGGGGTGCCTTGTTTTCTTAGGTGGCATATCAGAAATGGAATCTTGGTTCATCCACTCCTGGTGAGGTCATAGGTGCGATTCTGTGATAGGTCATTTCTCCAACCCAGTATATAGTCTCATGCTCAATGTTCTTTCTCCTGCATCCCACCCAGATGTGTGGGCAGGTATCTGGTCCCTCACCCTTCTATGTTACTGTTTGCAATGTGAAGTGGAGAGAGTGAGGACAGTAAACTAATAAAAACGTAGAGCACTATACAAGATTTTTCTGTGAAACAAGAGAAAAACCACTGTTGACTGACATGTGTGAAATCTTACATATTTTACTCAGTAAACCATGCATCCTCATAACATTAGACTTTATAGGGAACATAACCCAGCTTTTAATAAGCAAGTCTTTGCTACCTTTGTCTTTAAGCAGTTTCTGGTTGCCTGAAGTTTAAAAAGTAAGGTAGAGTTAAAACAAGTCCTTTCATTTCCTGCCAATCAAGAAATGAACTACTGTTGGAAGTACTAGCTTAGCCTAAAGCTTAGACCAGTTTGCAAAGTTCATGGCAACTTACAAGTAAACAAACAGTACATGGTTGCACAACATTTTTCTAGTTCTCAGCTACTATTGTGAGTTAACCCCTAATTTGAGGTGACTCAAATTAGGCGTTTATTCTGTAACTATGTTGTTTAACTTCTGGATATCAAGAAAGCTTTATCAGGGGCACAAAAGACTAAGACAGTGGTTCACAGGTGATAAGGTGGAAGGTGGTGGGAGAAGCCTGGGTTAGATAATGATATATAAAAAAAGAAAAAAGAAAAGAAGAAATTGTACCCACAAAATACAAAAAAATACAGGGAAAAATAATAAAAATTTTAAAAATAATAAATTTGTCATGTGATTAAAAAAGAAAGCAAGCTTTATCAAGGAATAAAGTACTTCATTATCTCAAAAAGATTCTTCAGGTGTGTGTAGGCATGTGTGCCTACAGAACCAGTACCTGAGGTATTACATCTTCCCCAAGATTGTGTGGCCCCATGGGTGTGCACATGTGTAAGTGTGGGCACAGGAGAGAGGAGATGAAGGAGTGAAGGGAGCACAGGCATGAGAGAACACGGGGTGAGAGAACATGAGAACACCACACAGAGCCCAGAGAAAGAGCAAGAAGATAACTGGGGGGCTGGGATACTCACCTGCCTCCCAGCAAACCCAACCCACCCCAATTCCCCCTGCTCTGGTACTGACCAGTTTATCTGTGTAACTGCTAGAACCAATAAAGAACCTATACAGATTGGTGAACCTGATGCTTAAGCTACACTTGGCATTACGAACAGGCTGGTTACACTACAATTAGTGACAAGAATGGGTTGTACTACGGTAATATTGGTTGCTATCTTCAGATAATAGGACTGGGAAAGCTGACAGCAGGCAAGGAAGAATTTTTTTTTCATTCTCTACTAAATTTTTTTTAATGCATCCTAAACGTGCCAATAAACCACTTTACAATTAAAAAAAAAGTTCTAGGTAAAGATAGAAACATTTCCTCTGAGATAAAATGGCCATTAGGGAGACTATTGTAGACACAGTCAACAGACCAAAAAAAAAAAACAGAAGTACAAAATGCGGACATCAGACAGCAAATGAGAACAATGTGGGCAGATCCAAGAAGGCTGAAGCTGGCCACCATGCTCAGAAATTGAAAAATAAGGTAACTCTAGGAGATAATGTGGAGGGGTTAAAACCAGAAGGACTGAAAGTGAAGGTGCATGATATAGCAGGTGATATTAAAGAATCACAATTTTATTGGGCATGATAATATATTGTGATAACATTTAAGAATGTTGTCTTTGTATGAAATGTATGAATGTATGTCTTTTAGATATATCCTCAAGTATTTTACAGGTCAAATATCTTATGTCTGGGATTTGGTTTAAAATACTCCAGTAAAGGGGCCAGGCATGTTGGCTCCTGCCTGTAATCTTCAGCTTATGAAGCAGCTGGGGCTAGGGATCGTGGTTTGAGTCCTGCCTGGGGCCCATAGTGAGACCTAGTTCCAAAACATAGCTGGGCGTGGTGGCGCGCCCCTATCATCCCAGCTACCTGGGAAGCTGAGGCTGGGGATTGCTTGAGTCTGTGGTATCCCAGGCAACGAGAGCCTGCAGTTTCATGGGCAAAAATAGCAAGACCTAGTCTCAAAAAAAAAAAAAAAAAAAAAAAAAAAAAACCTCCAGTAAAAGTTTTTTAGGGTATGAAGAAAAATGTTTATTTTTCTTGGAGCTGGGTGATGAGTACACAGTACACAGGGTGCATTAGACTCTTCTATTTTATGTCTATTTGAAAAGCTTCCTAATGGATGTTTCTTTTAAGTAGCAGCATTTAAGACCCAAAATTCAATTCCCCAAACCACAGTAAGGCCTGTCTTGTATGTGGCATTAGATGGGAAGGCCATTTTATAATGTAGAACAGAGTTGATGAATCGAGAAACAGTGGAGTGTGGCAGATAAGTGATATACAGGCCAATCTTCGCTTTGCATAGTGGTTGTGGGGCCTAAAAATAAACACCGAAGCTGAAATCATGCAAAGCAATCTTAAAATCAACTAGAAAAGATAAGGAGATAAGGACGCACGTTTTCCAGTATGGCTGTCTGTGAAAGTTAAAAAATTTGTGGAAATAACTGATAGTTATAAATGTGTAGGGAAGTAAATAGTAAATAGTATAATGTGGTTCAAAACATTACAAATATTAGGGCTAATGTGATTTGGGATCAGCTTCCAACATTTTACCTTGTTTCCACCATTGTGAAGTATCTTTGGCTAGTCACTTGCTCTGGGACAATGGCATCCTTTTCACCCCCATTAATTTCCTCATTTATGCTGCCAAGTTCACCTTCACTAACTTCTATCTAGAATCTCTCAAGTGATTGAAAACAACTTTAGGTTCAATTTGAATTCTGCAGTTATTTGCAGTTTGATTAACTGTCACATTGCATATACACACTGCCATCTTCTACCATGTTCTCCGTTTTTCTACAAATCCCAGCTAAGAAACTGCAAAATTGCCAGTTATAGCATCAATATCATGTCCAAAAGTCTGTTAAAATTTCAAGTAATCTTTATGTATTGACTGAAGTCGAGTTTCTTTAGTGGGAGATAAGGAGGCACATCCACCAAAAGCTGTCATCTGTGAATGACGTGAGTACTAGACACAGAGCAACTAATCACTAACAGATTTGGAAAGTGGCGCCTGGTAGGTCACTGATCATGATGCCCATCTTATAAACGTGGCTTGTGGCTGAAGAGCAAACATTAAAGTTTTGTACTTCATGAAATTACTTAGTATACCATGGCAAATACAAATGAATGAGATTTTGCTTTACAATGGTTAGAATGACTGTTATCAAAAGGTCAAGAAACAGTAAGTGTTGGCAAAAGTATGGAAAAAAGGGAATATTTATACGCTGCGGATGGGAGTGTAAACTGGTGCAGTCACTATGGAACAGTATGGAGGTTCCTGGAAAAGTTAAAAATGAATTATCAACCAACTAAATCTACTTTTGAGTATTTACCCAAAGAATTATTCAAATAATTCAAAAAGATATACATATCTTTAGGTTCAATGCAACACTATTCAGAATAACACGTATGGAAGCAACCCAAATGCCCAATGATGGTTAACTGGTTAACTAAGTGATTAATATATACAGTGGAATATTATTCAGCTATAAAATATGCCATATGTAGCAAAATGAAAGAACTTTAAGATTATATGAGGCTGAATTAGAACAATAAAGGTAAATATTGGATGATTTTGCCTCTGTGCAATATAAGGAAACCAAGCAAATAAAGATAAACTAATGGACAATTATAAGCAGAGCTTCAAGGAGGCTGGAGAGTGAGAAGAAGCAAAGGAAACTTTTTTTAAAAAGGAGCCCTTAGAGCTAGGCTCTAAGGTGGTGATGCGTGTTTGTAAGCCCAGCTACCTGGGAGGTTGAGGCTAGGGATCACTTGAGTCCATAGGTTAGAGACTACTCAGGCAACACAGTGAGACATAGTCTCTTAAACAAACAAACAAACAAACAAATAAATAAATGGAACTCTTAGGAAGCATAGATCAAGAAAAGGGGAGGAGAGTAAAATTGAGGGCGGGGGAGGGCAAAAGGGATTAAGATGTTTCAGGGGTGATAAGGTGGTAGGAGGATGCCAGGGTAAACAACGATGTGAAAAATATATGTATATATAAATATTTATATATACATATACATGTGCAATCAAATTAAAAAATAAAAATTATATTAAAAAAAAGCCTTAGTCTCTCAACAGAATAATGGTTATCAAAAAAATGTGTATGGGTAGATAGGCAGAGATGAAACAAGCAGAAGGGGTTGCTGCCAGATGGTGACATTTGTCAGTATAGTTTGATACACAGTTGCTGAGGTGTGAAACCTGTAGTTTCTGCGCACTGTACACAGAAACTGAAATCTATAGTGTTGTAAGCCAATGTGTACATACCTACACGCCTGTGTGCGTGTATGTACCATGGTGACTGAAATTTGAATCCCACTGTTTGGGAACTGATGCTATTTACCTAAACTATTTAAAATATACCCACATACTGGAGCCAAACAAAGGACTCCTGAACTGAGCAAAGATTAAAACATTACACATGCTGATAAATACATAGAGCCTCAGAATTCTGAGCAGTCAGATTTTCATTTTGCTGCTGCTTCTCTGGAATTCCCTCAAGAACAACCTAACCAGATCACTCTCCATGAAGATTTCTCAACCAGAAACTACAGACATTTTAATTCTGTTGTGGGGTCTTCCATCTGTACTGTATAATATTTAAAGCAACATCTGTGGTCAATATCATCCCTGTGACAACCAAAAATGCCTCCTAATGGAGCTACAAATCTCAGGGAGCAGAGACTCCTATTACGAACCACTCACTGGTCCGACAAAGGCCCCTCCCTACCCCAGGCCCAGAAGAGCAGCAGCATTTCAGTGCCCCACCCTTAATATGTGCAGACCATTAAAGATCATGAGGCACCAAGGAAAGCCACTGGCGAGAGATTAGAGCCAAAAGTCAGGGTAAAAAACAGGAAGAAAAACATTTTTTGAGACAAGGTCTCGCTATTTTTGCCCATGGAACCACAGGCTCTCATTGCCCAGGGTACCACAGACTCAAGCAATCCCCAGCCTCAGCTTCCCAGGTAGCTGGGATAAGAGGCACGCGCCACCACGCCCAGCTATTTTTTTGGAACTAGGTCTTGCTACAGGCCCCAGGTGGGACTTGAACCACGATCCCTAGCCCCAGCCGCTGCATTGGCTGAAGCTTACAGGCACGAGCCATCATGCCCGGCCAAGAAAAAAATATTTTACTAAATTAAAATTATCGTTAATATCCCCAGATACTGCATTCATGAACAGAATTTTTTTTTTTTTAACTATCTGGGAAATTAAAAAGGAGCAGAAATTCTAATAGCAGATATAGACAAGAGTTGAGAACACCTATCAAAAAAGCACAAGATCAAAAGAATAGAAAAATGTATTGGCCAATGTATTGGCCAAAAACTGGGAAATTATATATAAAGGCCTAGTTCCACAGTTTAGAAAGTTTTTTTTTTAATTACAGAGGGTATCAGAGAGATTCAGGAAATATCTAGAAATAAAGGATATAAACCTTTATGTCTCAGTTCATTTAAAAATATAAACAGCTCTTCATTGTGAAGTTTCCGATACAAAAGGACTAAATATACCAAGTTTCCCAAAGAGAGAGGACCACATAAAAGATGTCAGCAGAAAGGCTTCAGATCCCAAATGAGGCACTGAAAGCAATGCCTTCAATATTCTGATGGACAACTATTTCAAACCTGGATTCTCAATTCACATTATCAATTACATGTGAAAATAGAATGAAAACATGTCTATACATGTAAAGTATCAAATGCAAAAATTCTCACCAACACTCTCTCAAGAAGCTGCTAGCTGGAATTCTCCACAAAAACAAAGGAATAAACCAAGAAACCCACAAACAGATTACTGGAAATCAAACAAAGGAGGTCAAAGAAATTTACCAGAATGACGGAGGGAAATTTTAGTCTGAACTGGAGCAGAGCAGCAGCTTTGGGTGAGACTTTCCGATAATAAAATAAAACTGTTTCAAACATTCTTGTTTGAGTCTCAAGAAGAAATTAGGATAGTGGAGTTTCAAAATGAAGTAATGAAAAATACATTAAAAAGATGAGCCCTGCCCCCCCCCAAATAAATAACAAAAATCAAAACCACACAATTTAAGGAGAACAAAGTTATATAGGAAAAAATAATCACAATATATTTTAGACTTGGCATCTCAGTATTTTTTTTTAACTCAGAATATTGTTCTCACCAAAATTAAAAACCAACTATATAATGAAGATGGGAGGTTATATAGTGCATATGAAAACTAAATAGTGCATAGTGAAAACTGGAAGACTACAACTAAACTTCTATCTCTACTTTCAGAAGTTAAAAACTAAAATGGCCTAGTAATGTACATGTATTATTTATAGAAGTAAATATCAAAAGATTTAAGAGGTTGCCTGATAAAAGGAAGAAAACAAAAGGTGGTAGACCCATTTTTGTTACAAGCCTTGTTGAATCCCAGACTCTTTAGTATGTGTACACTACCTTGGTTAAAACTTTTGTTTTTTTTTTAAAGCAAAATACCATCTTCTTACATACTTGATTTTTTCACAGGATTCCCTCAGGTATGATCATCACAGCAGCCCCACCACAACACCCATCGTCCTCCTCAGTACTCTACCACATCCCCATTTACATCCCTCCTGAATGCCTCAAATCTACATCAGCTTTCAAGTATCTGTTCTAAGGTTTGTCTTAAGCTTTTTTACTCTGAAAAAGTACAGGCCAGGGTCCTCAGAAGTGTGTACCCCTGGCCCATACAAGCTCCTTCTTGTCCCTTTCTAGCTCCAGGAGGTTCCTCATCCCCAGCTCTAGTTGCTCCTCCTAAAGAAAAACATGCTTGGTGCAAGCATTTCTGCAGCTGCCCTGGCCTGAACAAAGAATAAAGTTAGGTAGGGTCTCCATTTAATTACAGGGCTACGACAAAACAGGATCTGGGCTCGTGGGCTCATACAGCAAGAGGAAGCCAGGACCAAAACTCAAAAAGGTTTTCTTCAGAATTCTTAGTGCCATCCCCCTGTATCAGTCTCCTCCACCCTCAAATTAAAGCCACAAGGCTATTTTCAAAGAACCCCGAAAGCTACAACTATGTCCACGCTCTGCAGATAGTATTGGGAAAGATATAAGACTGCTGTAGGCAGTTTTATCATAGAATAACATAAAGATAAGGGCTTACAGCTCAGGACATTGCCTGGTATTAAGTGGTCATCATAACCTAATGGTGATCATAATCTAAATGACTTTTGAGATGGTTAAACTTAGCAATAGGACAACAGTGTATATGCAAGCAGACATCTCATCTCTCAGGCATGGCTCAGGCAAGGCTAGCCTTATTACGCTTGTTATTGCCTGCTTTCTAAACTGTTCTCCTAAAAGTAATTCTTAGGACAGGAATTATAACCTAGTTTGCGAAGCAATGTGCTCTTCATTAACTGTTCATTAACTTTCATTAGTGGGTGAAAGATAATGGGTCAAGAGCAGAGAAGCCAACCTACAAATTTTCAAATGAAGCTGGCTCCATGTATAAAGAGCCCCCTGCACCCTCATTTTAGCATTCTCTATAACAGCAATGCTAGAAACAAATCTACAAAAAGATCTGATGAAAGTCTAAAGAAAACTGGCTGTTAAATACAACGTAGAGAATGTAAAATGTATGTAACTAATGTAAAAATGTCTAGTAAGCTGTACCATTATAATGAAAAATTGCAAGCCGGGCACGGTGGAGCATACCTGTGACTACTGATGGAGTCATGGCTGGGTCCGAGGATCACGATTCAAGTCCCACCCCAAGGCAACACAGCAAGACCTAGACCCAAAAATATAGCTGGGCGTGGTGGCGTGCACCTATAATCCCAGCTACCTGGGAAGCTGAGGCTGGGATTACTTGAGTCCAAGGTACCGTGGGCAACGTGAGCCTGAGGTTTCGCAGGAAAAAATAGTGAGACCTAGTCTCAAAATAAAAAAAATAAAAAAAAAATAGAAAAGAAAAATTGCTAAACTGTTACACAACATCTCTAAGGAGTAATATCATGGATACTCTGGCTCATTTATGGGAACGGGGAACTTAAAAGTGGAACAGGACAGTTCTCACTTCTTATCCTCATTACCCTAAGAATGGAATCACGCAGCCTGATCTGGAACCCAAATGCATGAAATAGGAACAAAAACCATGAGAACAATTTTTCTAAAAACTGTAGGTTTTTTTATTCAGTTCAGAGGTAGACAGATGAACATGGAAGGCTGTCCCATTTATCTTGCCCCAAGTTTACATTCTACTTCATTCATCCATCCCACACTGCCAGAAATCTTAAGGAAATAACCAAGATTGGCAGCAGACTTTTCCTTCCTATTCTTAGCGATAATCAGCAAATCGCCTCAAAAAAGTTACTACTAACCAATTTTCAGTGTCGAGAACCTCATCCTCAGATGTTCCCACACAGACCACTCAAACCTGCCACTACCAACAGGAGGGTAGAATACAATGACTATTTCTATTAAGAGACTACAAGGGAAACTTCGGTTACATTTTTGTTGTTAAACCCCTGTGCATGTTAGGGCAGAAGCTGGTGAAACCAACAAAGCAGAGCACACTGTCATATGGCTCTGAATGTTTAAAAAAAAATTCATAAGTTATCTTCAGAGACAACATTAAAACATAATGGAATTGAAGCCTGATACAAAAAGTAGAGAAATATGTACAGGAATTCACAGCCCAGGATAGGGGATCTCAATAAGAATCAGTGAAAACCCGGCTATTTTACATAGCTAATTTTGAGACAAGTCATGTTTAGCACAAAAGCAATTATAGCACAAATAACACTTCCCTCCCACAGCTCCCAAACTTCAAAGACTCTTGTCCATCTTCTATAACACTGTAATCATTCTTCAAAGGAGCAGGAATGTGTAAGGTGGTCCCCAGCATTGACACGAATTTGAATCTCAAACAGCAGCTTCACACTTTGCGAGGGAGGATGACATACTCAAAGACTGCCATGATAGCAGCGCTGATAACACCAGAAATGGGAACTGTGACAAACCAGGCCATAAAAATGTTTCGGAAGAGTCGCCAGTCAACAGCCTTTTTGGATCGAAGCCAGCCAACAGATACAACAGAGCCCACCTAAGAGAGACAGTCCAAAGACACCAGTTACTCAAGTGTCACTGGGCAGTAAACAGAGCTGAGTTTATGTAGGTCATGAGCCCCAGGCTACCTGATGAGACAGACTTCATGAAAACTACCGGTTAATGGGGAGAACTTGTGGGAAGATGAAATTAATATAAAAATCCAATCATTAATCTATGCTAATTGGGATAAAATGCAACTCTTTTAGTCATATGTCCTTAACCTGTGAACTCTTCAAAACTCTAGACTTTCTAATACAAAGTATCAAAAAAGTAAAAGACTGACATTTTACTAGAATCATTCAAGAGACAATGTTCATATTATATACTTACTTTACAATGTGTTGTACTGATGGGAAGACCAATATTGGATGCAATTACTACAGTGAGGGCAGATGCCAATTCAATACTGAAGCCACTAAAGACACAAAAAGATGATTTGTCAAGGACAGAATTGGACTGTTTTGATCAGCTAACACTACTTCAAATCAATACATGCCAGCTTTGCTCAACTCAGTGATAAAACCTCCATGAACACCTTTGTTTAATTTCTGAAATCTACTCTAAATTGGGCCTCTACTTTAAATGAAACTTCTCTCTTCTAACAGTTAAAACAGTTGAGGTTTTAAGTATCTCTGGAAGTGTATTATCAAAGTTTGCATTTTCATTTTGAAGAATTTGGTAAACAGTTTTAGCTCTTGAGCAAAGCAGCAAAAGTACACACTTTTTTTGAGACTAGGTCTCGCTATTTTTGCCCGTGGAACCGCAGGCTCACGTTGCCCGTGGTACCACAGACACAAGCAATCCCCAGCCTCAGCTTCCCAGGTAACTGGGATGACAGGCGTGCACCACCAAGCCCAGCTATTTTTTTTGGAACTAGGTCTTGCTACATGCCCCCAGCAGGACTGGAACCGCGATCCCTGGTCCTGGCCATGGCTTCCTAAGCTGTCGCTTATAGGCATGCATCGCCATGCTCAGCCCTACTATTCACTCTTTTTTTTTTTGAGACCAGGTCTTGCTATTTTTGCCCGTGGAACCGCAGGCTCTCGTTGCCCGGGGTACCACAGACTCAAGCAATCCCCAGTCTCAGCTTCCCAGGTAGCTGGGATTACAGGCGCACACCACCACGCCCAGCTATTTTTTTTGGAACTAGGTCTTGCTACAGGCCCCAGGTGGGACTCAAACCGCAATCCCTAGCCCCGGCTGCTTCATAGGCTGAAGCTTACAAGCACGAGCCACCGTGCCCGGCCTCACTCTTTAAAAGAGTATTGGGGTTGAAAAACATTTGAAAAAAAATTTTTTTAGAACCAGAAAATAAATATAATCTAAAAAGTTAATATCAACAAAGAATAACCTCAGGAACTTAAACTTGGTTCCTTTAACTATCAAGTGATTTATGTATGTGGCAGCACTGCATCACTATGTCTCTTAAGAAAATGAGCTTCAACTTCCCTAAAATCTGCATGACTGACTTACCTAGAGGGTGTGATTGGTGTGAGATCTTTCCCCATGGTCTGGATAACTCTCCTTCCCCAAACCCACAGGCCAATACAGATACCAGCGCCACCATAGAGCAGAAGCCACACTGGTGTTGCTACTTTGGAGGAAACATCTCCCGTGCTATAAATCAGATACAAAGCAACCAGAGGCCCAATGGCATTGCTGAAAGAAAAAGAAGGCAGAGATGACTTTTCACGCAGAAGTAGAACTTTTTTTGTTTTGTTTTGTTTTTTTGTTTTGTTTTGTTTTTTTGAGACTAGGTCTTGCTATTTTTGCCTGTGGAACCGCAGGCTCTCGTTGCCCGGGGTACTACAGACTCAAGCAATCCCCAGCTTCAGCTTCCCAGGTAGCTGGGATGACAGGCGCGCGCCACCACACCCAGCTATTTTTTTTGGAACTAGGTCTCGCTACGGGCCCCAGGCGGGACTCGAACCGCGATCCCTGAGCCCCGGCCGCTTCATAGGCTGAAGCTTACAAGCACAAGCCACCGTGCCCGGCCAGAAGTAGAACTTGGCAATAGCCAATTTGCTATTGAGCTAAAGTAATTCTTGGGCTCTAATGAACAGTTCACAAACCACAGAACAAAGGTTTAATGGGGCAATGATTTTAAATTTTTCATCTTACATCCTGCATATTACTATCAAAGAGCTGGATCCAGTCATAAGAAACAAAACTTCCTCTGAAAGACTACCTATATTCATATTTATACAGAAACAAAGTTTAAAAAAAAAAAAACCCTTTGTAATCTCCTTAAAGAAAAAAAATTTAAAACCAATTTTATCAAGTCAATAACTGCTCTTTCCTCATCCCATCTAGATTACTCAGGATCTCATGGGTGGTAGGACTACTACAGTCACAAGCATAGCTTTATGATTAAGGATAAGGCAGAAACACTGACATAATGATTTAAAATCAACTAACCTGACATCATTGCCACCATGCGCAAACGAGCCAAAGCAGGCTGTGAGGATCTGCAGGAACTGGAAAAGGAGAGACACTTCTGGTTTATCCTGATCATACCATTCTTCTAGAGAGTTACTACTTCCTTTTCTGTCACTTAGGCCCATCTCCACTTTGGTACTCATGTCCATTTCAGATGCCGAGTGAATATCAGACACAGCATTGCAGTAACTGGTGTAACTGTCCATTCGAATTCGCTTCTTGCTGTCTGCATTTGGCCATGTAAGTTTCTCCATTTCTTCACCTTTTTGTTCACCTTCTTTGGCACGGAATGAATCCAGAGGCATGCCACAAATTGCCATGGTATAGGAAGTATAACTATTGTTGCGCCTCAAAGGTTTGTCACCGGAGTCTCCCATACAGTCTCCCACCTTGGCCAGATGTAATTTATGGAGCAGCTCTTTGTACAAGCCAGAATCTTTATGCACAGTATGATACTGATAGTGGCCACTGGAGTTCATCTGGTTACTGACAGCTTGACTGAACTGAACAAGATTCCCATTAGGCAACTGCACTGCACCTAACAAGACCAAGAAGGTAACATTCAATACAGGTCCGAACAGTAAGCCTCCACTCCAGTACCAGGTGACAAAGCGAAACTACTTTCCCCACACCGAGAAATTCCACTCACCATTCATGGCACTGTCTATGCTGGTTTCCTCTTTCAGGTCAATGCTGGGAAGCTTCTCCCGCTCAGGAGCTTCCTCTAAATCTCCTAGTTTGAATGACACGGTTTTCTCTTCCACAACAGCCCGGAGAGGCACAGTGGTAGAAGACCCTCCTTCAGTAACAGGATTCCTGGTTTCAGTGTCACTGAGAGACAACTTTGTTTCTTCACGGTCTTCTTTCAAGCTGGTCTTTTTTTCCATTAAGGGACTTTCAGAAGGACTGGACTTTATTTCTCCTAGAAAAGAAGAGGTTTTTGTTTGGTTTTGACCACACTAACTTAGTCCATATATCTCGAAATGAGTACATCATTTCAGTGAGAATTCAGGTGAATTTTCTAGTCTGTACTGCTTGTCACCTCTTTGGTGTTCACTTGCAAACCACCAGCAATGCAGAACACCTTAGTATCAGGGATTGCAAACTTTTCCAGTTAAGTCAAGACAGTTAAGTATTTTAGACTTCATGGGCTCTGCTGTGTATTCTTATTCTTTACTTTTACAATCCTTTATAAATATAAAAAACATTCCTATTTCCTATCTGACCCACTCTATAATGGACTACAGTTGAAGCGTGGGGTTGACAGATTCAAAATCTGGACTGCACCTAGTTTACAGTATTTTAAAATCCTTCCTCTCCTCAAATTTAGTTCCTGAGTGCAAGTGAAGTAAAATAGCTCAGTGGAGGCAACTTTGATCTCCACCTCTAAAAAAAATAAGCTGTGCCTTAAGGTTCTAACTTAGGATTCTAAGCTACACAAGTAAGCAGGAATAGTTTCTACTCGCTACATCATCAGGATTATTAACATACTGATTTAGGCATCAAAGTCAAGCTACAGATGAGGATTAAAACATTAACAAGGAATGTCTCATCTCGTAGACTGTGGGGAAAATGAGGTCAGAGTCCCGAAAGCCTCATTTCCACCGAGCAGCCAACACAGCGGAGCAGCACAGAGCTTTCTGGCCTCCTCAGTGCAGCTGCATGACACAGCAGCTCTGAGAGGCCACTGCAGTCTGTGCGTCCCGCATCCACAGAAAGAAACTGAAGACTGCAACAGAGCATGTGCAGATAAAA
Organism: Uropsilus gracilis; assembly: GCA_004024945.1. Taxonomy (NCBI): domain Eukaryota; kingdom Metazoa; phylum Chordata; class Mammalia; order Eulipotyphla; family Talpidae; genus Uropsilus; species Uropsilus gracilis. The sequence goes on from PVHY01017631.1 coordinate 17,765, forward strand.
GGGGCAGAAAAGGCTTACTTTAAAAAATCTGACTCAGGGAAAAAAAAACACTTAAATATGACTAATACTAACCAAAATGTATTCAGTCCTAAATTACACTAAAAAATTACATGTAGCAATGGCCTACATGAGTCCTTCACAGGATTTAAAAAATTTTATTCTTAAGTTTGTAGTTTTGAAAATTAACCAGTTCCAAAGTGAAACTCACACACACATTAGACTTAACTTCGGCCTGTCTGAATCTGAAATCACATAAAAAATTAGGGTAAATATTTCCTCTCTGAAAATACTTTGTATCTAACCCCTATCCTTATTTTTCACTAAGATATTCTCACACTACTCAGCTAAGCTATATAGAGTGCCTCTGAATTTGCCTATCCTTTCATCAGCAGCTGATCAAGGTGTTTTTTTGAAAAACTTAAATGCACTGTTTGTCTCCAGAGTATGTGTAAATACTCCTATAACTAGATTGCAGTTCATTTTACGTCCCTAAGAATACCCTCTGGACAAACCTATGTGCTCAATTTTCCAGTTTTTTTTTTTTTAAACTTTGTTAAGCTACCCAAATGGGGGCTTTTATAAATGACCATATAAAACAACAACAAAAAAGCACAGCATTGATTAAAATCTTTTGCGATGTGTTACTTACTTTCAATTTTTCTCTTCATCCTGGGACATACAAAGAACCAGACGATAAGGGCACAGAAAACAGCACATCCCACCGAGATGAGGATGGTACCCCACAGAGGAAGTTTGTCAAAGCCCAGCACTAGGAGATAAAATGGTGCATCTTGAAAACCCTGGGGCAACAGCCCCCTGCAATAATGTGCAAACCCTCTCCTGGGGACTCCGAGGTTCCCCAAGCCAGCCCAACACCCTTTTATAGCCTTAGGTCAACAGGATTTACTGTGCTAGTAGTTAACAAAAATTTAGGAGAAAAATATCCAGTAGTCATCTGAAACTCAAACCAGTCTGGTCCACTCAAACACCTGTTAGAGTTTAGTATCCACATTTCTTCACAAACTAGGTCATTTTCCTTTCTCGCTTTAGAAGATTTCAACTAAATGTGAAAAAACAAACAAAAAACCGGAACCCTCCAGATGGTAGCTGCCACATATTACATTTGCACATACAGATCTTAATATTAAAAAAGGAAAATGCCCCAACAGTCACATGTGTCATACTGGTAATTCTCACTGGACGTTATCACACCCATCGCACACTAGGTCTCAGTAAAATCGCTTAACAAAATTATCTCTTAGGGTATATCTCAAACTAAGATACAAGTAGTCAAGACTATTATCTATGCAAAGATAAGGAAAGCTCAAAGTGACCATTCACAGGGTGACATGGTGCTGGGAGATCCTCACAGGGTATATATACAGTGATGTAAAAAAAAAAAAAATTATGTGTGTAATCAATAAAAAAAGAGAAAAATAAAAGGATAGTTAAAGGGCTCTTTCACACAACAGTTCAGTGGTACTATATCTAACAAACCACATTTAAAGAGACTTGCTTAGTTTTCACATGGTGGTATGATGACAACAGTCACATCTGCACATCACTTAAATGCCAGAGACTACAAGTTACTGGCTATATTAATATATTAATAAGAAAAGCACAGCACTATAGAATCCTACTTAAGACCAAAAGGTTAAATGATTTGTTGAGTTTAGTTACTTGGGTTGCTTTGTTTCATTAGGATTTACTTAAAATGGAAATTCTGCTGCTTTATATACAATTCATTACATTTAGTACTTTAAACAAATATAAATCAAGATCTCTTCAAAACAAAAGTCATATAGTGGTGATGTCTTAATTTTAATTCCTATCAGTTTTTAACATGTAGTCACACCAACTAAAATACACATGAAATATACTTAATCTCCATCACAACTTAAATTTGCATATATTCCAAGCTAAAAAGGGAAATGAGACTTTTTCTTTATAAGTGATCCACAAAGGGCAGAAAAAAATAACCAAGTTCTCATTTCAAAAACGATTGAAAATTTAAAGTTTCTAGTTTCACTATGATCTTTGTTGCTACCATAAAAAGCAGTGCTTATGCATCTATGGCATTTAACTTTAACATGAATAAACGAATTTAAAACAGCATGAAAATGCAGTATGCAGGTTTTTCTTTACCTACATCAGTTGGTACACATCTGATATCCCCTAAGAAAGATCAATATTGTCATAAAATTGTCCATTTTCTTTCCTGATTGTTCCAAAAATAAAGACAAAGTTAAAAATACTCAACTCGCTGGGCACAGTGGCTCGTGCCTGTAAGCTTCAGCCAATGCAGCGGCTGGGGCTAGGGATCGCGGTTCGAGTCCTGCCTGGGGCCTGTAGCGAGACCTACTTCCAAAAAAATTGCTGGGCATGGTGGCATGTGCCTGTAATCTCAGCTACCTGAGAAGCTGAGGCTGGGGATTGCTTGAGTCTGTGGTACCCCCAGGCAACGTGAGCCTGCGGTTCCACAGGTAAAAATAGCGAGACCTAGTCTCAAAAAAAACAAACACAAAAAAAAAACAAAAAAAAAACTCATTCATTTTGGGTCAGTGACTTATTACTTCAGTAAGGTTTAAGACACAGGTTACAACCCATTAGCCAAAAATGAAATCAATTTAGCGGGTCACAATGAGCATTAAAAATATCTAACAGAAAATGTGAAAATATGCATTCACAGCACAAAGTAAGGATGCTATTTTTTTGCACCTTTCTCCCTCTTCATATGCATGTGTCTTGAGCAGCAACATACAATGTACTTCTTCCAATAGGTCATAGTTGAAGACTGAAAGTCACTGACTTGGTGGTCCAATACCATCAAGCTGAATGACCCCAGATAGTATAACTGGACTGAGCAAGGCAAGAGCTGTTCTGCCTGAGTAGTTACAAGTTTATCTTTTTCACTTACTAAATTAAACCTCTACAGGCTTAACTTAACCCAGACTTTGCCTTAGTACCAATACAAAATAGTCAACATTTCACCCTTTATATTCTCAAAAAATTTTCTTAGCTGTATGATTTCTTCTTCCAAGTGCACTTAGGTGTTAAAACATCCCAACTCTTCTCATTCAAGCAGATTCAGGGGAGTAAATTTAGTACTTAGAAACAAAAGTAGCTCCCATTGGGAGAGAAAAATGAGAAGATCCAGTAAACCAGTCCTAAATCACTGCTTATTGAAGACCATATATAACTAATGACTCTTCAGTAGTCAATAGTGGAGGTCAGTATCAATTCCAGTATTTTTAGCATAGACAGAAGAAAGGAAGGGAGAAGAGCATATTATCGGTGAATCCTGTGAAGACTAAAGAGTAAAGGTCTGTAGTGATTTAGAATCTGAGCAGGTGTCTTTGGTTGAAAAACTATCTAGGTTAACTCAGCATACACTAGCCTGCAGCCTTCTGAAATGGGCGCAGGCCAGCCACCTTCTAGGAGATTTCAGCCCTGTAAAGCAAAAAGGGGTAAATTGTGCATTTAATGCAAGTTTTGTAAACAACTTTAAATTCACATTTAAATATTTTGATTATGTACTTACAAGGTGCTCCAGTATACATGATGGAAAAGAGGTTTATTCCAATTGTGCAGGCATAGAAAACTGGCAAAGCTCGCAAACCATTAGGAACTGGATCTGCCTGTGAAATACCATTAAGATTGGTAAATTGAAAGCTGTGAAAGTTAACATACTTCCACAAAACTTTGTAATGGAGCAGGTTCACAAATTACAGTGCCAATTGTCTTTTCATAATAGTTTCCAAGACCAACCAGGTTTTCCCTACATTTGCTAATGTCTTCTGATAAGGGCTAGTCTCATTATCTGTATCTTCCTACTTGAATTTACTTTTTTTAGGTTGTTTTGGCTATTTTTAACAAAAATGACCAGTAACAACATACTTGAAGCTTCAACACCTGATAAATACACTTATGTCCAGATGTAAACCGGAAAATGCTTGAAGATATACTACATATTTTAAGAGGCAACAAGAAACAAATTGTGAGGTATTAGACTATTTCTCACCGAATTTCATACATGCAAATATTGCTTAGAAATAAAACATAAAATATACCTTTAATAGTCTTATTCAGACATAATAAATGCTGTAATTTAACTACTAACCAAAGTATTAAAATAAAAATCAGCTGTGCTGTTAAGTAAGATCACCTCTTCACATTCAACATAAGTCAAACATTAATCTGAGCACTAAAATAGGTTGAGTAACAAAAGTTCCTATACTCAGAGAATCTACATTTACATTCCAGTAAATACTGACAAATGCTACAAAGAAAATAAAGGATACAGTGATAGAAAAGGAGGTAGGTTGTCAAGGAGTCAAGATCTGCAAATGTTAAAAAATAAAAAAATTTGCCAATGTGTCATGTCAACAATGTACATACCAAGGAGAAGGAGTGAGCCACCTGGCTACCTGGGGTTAGGATATTCCAGAAATATCATGAAGTGCAAAAACCCGAAAGCAAAGCCTTGAAATATTTAAGGACAGTAAGGAAGATAATTCGACTCATAATAAGATTTCTGCTTAAAACAAAGTGTACTCATTCTATAGGAAAACACCCAAGCGAAACAGAATGAAAGAACAAATGCAAACAAACACATGGCACGGCTAAACTAAAACTTAAATCTTAAAATGTTCCTATAGTTCTGAAAAGAAAAATCAATACATTGAAAAGGGTAGTAGCTTAAGATAAATGAAACGAGAGAAAGTAAAAGGTGCCATTCTGAATCAATAGAGTTGGGACCTCACCAAAAAACACTGAATTTTAGGTCTCCTATCCATAGTTTATAACACTACAGAATAGTCAAAGTAAAAACAAGAGCCCATACAGGCTAGGAAATGGTGTTATGGGTCTCCCAAAAGCAGTCAGTAAGACTATGAACGTAAGTTTATTCACATTTTTCTCCTAAAAGATATTCATGTTTTTCAAGCTGGGCACAGTGACTTGTGTCTATAAGCTTCAGCCTATGAAGCGGCTGGGGCTAGGGATTCGTGGTTCAAGTCCCGTTCAGGGCAACACAGTAAGACCTAGTCCCCAAAAAAGTAGCTGGGCATGATGGCACGCGCCTGTAATCCCAGCTACCCAGAAAGCTGAGGCTGGGGATTGCTTGAGTCCAAGGTACCCTGGGCAACATGAGCATACGGTTCCATGGACAAAAATAGTGAGACCTAGTCTCAAAAAAAAAAAAAAAAGATATTCATGTTTTTAAGGAAAATTTCCAAGGAACCTAAGGCCCCAGTCCCCAAAATCAAAAGCCATTAGGGTTCTATAAGTATTTTGTGGGGACTTCCCTTAACAAGTTTCCAAATACTATTTGGTTATATAGTATCAAACTGAACTACAATTATTAATCAGAGTTAAAGTGGAAATACCTTATGTGTTTTTCTTTACAGCCCAATTAAGTATTCCCTGAGGTAACCAGTAGTGAATTTGCTATAGAGTATGAAATAAATGACATGACTAAAGACCTTATTATAAATATAGGCTGATGATTTAAAAAAGGAAGTTGTTAGACTCTCGAAATAAAGCAAACATGAAAGATCTCCACCTTTTTTCCCTCTCAATACTCCAATGAGGTAACTAGGATGAATTTTTATCACAGATTAATCCATCTAACACACACTTAAAAATTTTACCCAGAAATAATGTATATCTTAATGAGAAAAAGCATCTTCATAAATCACCTTCAACCAAAGAACCAAAGTTCTCATTTTTTTATATATTTGATGTTCCAGCAAGTTTGTATCTAAAGAAAAAGGTTCCTCTGAGTTTGAAAAGGTGTCCTAGATAGATTTAACATGACTCCTAATGAGAATGCTGAAAAGACCCATTTTCTTTGACTAGAATTTAAATACTTAACAAAAACTTTCCATTCCCCATATTCCTTGTTTATTATAAAAGAAGTACCTCATCCCCATTCTATTTTTGTTTTCCATTCCGCTTTTTCTTACTAAACTACCCAGGTCCTTGAACCAGACATTCAGAAAGCAGGAAAAACAAAACAAAACAAAACAAAAAAAACACACCTAATTTTAATGTAAATTTCCAAAATAGAATCTTAATTTTTAAGTTATCTTAATGGTCAAATATTCAGATTTTAGCAGTCAGGACCTCCCAAAAGTTACCCCCAACAGTCTAAGGATATTTTCCTGAGATTTAAAACCAACAGTTAACCAGAAATATTCACCATTTAGAAACTCATCTGTCATTGATGGATTAGTCACAAGACTTTGTTTGGGGGCCGTGTGGGGGGAAGGAGATGCAGGACAAGGAGGTGACTGGGGTGAGGAAGAAAATCCTCAGTCATCATTACTTAAAAACACTACTCCAATCATTCTTTATTCACATTCACCCTCATACCTACCACCTAAAGACTGTGTAGTTAATAATATACCTAACTTCAACCCTCAATATGGGCAGGGGGAAAATGTAAAAATACCTGGCATGCAGTTCTTAAGTGAGAGACACCTGAAAATCCCTTTGCAGCCCAGTGCATTACCTTCCCCCTCTAGGAAAGCAGACAAATTTGTTTTACCTTGAAATACATTAAGTCTCTCCTGTATCAGCCAATCTGCTTCCCAATAATCCCCAAAGACGCAATATAAACATTTACAAAGAAGAAATCCCTAAACAGATCAAGATATTAACAATCCTTGTTCTATGACATACAGAGCAAACTATACAGCTCCATTAAAAACACTGAAAAATTTGGTCCCGGACTTCTGGTAAGCCTTAAGTGAAAGTTTATCATATGCTATAGCTGTCAGACAAGAAGGCAGATGCTAACCATACCTGCTTGCTAAATAGTATCAAATTTCAAGTCTGTTAATATCAGTGACTTGATTTATTCTCCAATTTTACCAAGCTCTAGGTTTCAAGTCTTCAAAGCATTAAACTGCTAGGGTTTGCCAAACCAGACTTTTTTTTTTTTGGAGACTAGGTCTTGCTATTTTTGCCCATGGAACCAGAGCTCACGTTGCCCGGGGTACCACAGACTCAAGCAATCCCCAGCCTCAGCCTCCCAGGTAGCTGGGATTACAGGCGTGTGCCACCATGCCCAAGTATTTTTTTGGAACTAGGTCTCACTACATTGCCCCGAGCAGGACTCGAATCGTAATCCCTGGTCACCGCCGATGCTTCCTAGGCTGCCTCTTACAGCATGCACCACCAAGCCCGGAACGCCAAACTCAGATTATGGGAAACAGTGAACAGCAAATTTCTTTACAGGCAAGAAAGTTTCAACCCTACAATTGAACCAAATGAGTGGTCTGAATACAGCCCTACCTTGGGGGTTAAGCACTCCCTGCACTCAGATTACTACAGTTTAGAAGCATTTTTGAAAACTTACAACAGACCACTAAAAGCCATTCACCTCAGAAAAAGGAAAAGTCTACTTCCTAAGAAAAATGGATTTATTCTTACTGTAGCTCAGTCCAGTGACATCCCTTGCTATCTGCATTCATTTTGCAGCTAGCATTCCTCAAAAGGGATTTTCAAACGGGTAAGAAATTAAATGGTTGTCCAGAATTATCTTAAACAACAAAAACTACCTTTACTGGCTCTTATGACCTATTGTGAGCAATCAGAATCATGTCTCTATTGCCAGAGCCCCCACTTAGACCTTACAAACTGATTATGATAATCAGTGTTGTCAGAATTAATTACGAAGAGACCTTAACTACTTCATTTAACTGGCAGCTAAGAAAGTCACAGAAGACATAGTGACTTGTTGAATCCCAAGCTTAATTTCAAAATTTTCTCAATATGATGATGGTTTAAATAAAGCCATAACCTGTAACACTAGACCAAGTCATTCTATATAAATATTCTTATTTCCTGGCACACCATACAATTCCTCCTTCCTGAATTAGACAGATACCTAATTCTTGGGTATTGAAAACATGCTTCAGTGAATTTAGCAACATACAAAAAGTATGCAGAAAAGAATTTTCAGTTTCTCAAGGTCACATACCTACATACCAAACACACATGTAAAAATGCTATTCTGAATACCATACCACCGGGTATGACCTACAAAAGGGGGAGGTGGGGTGCGGCGCAGGAGGAAGATTACCTTTCGGAGGATGAATGCGCGAACGAGGAAGAATAAAATTCCAGACATAATACCAGAAAGCAGCGGGGAGACAAACCAAGACAGCACTGGAATAGAACACATTAAGAAAAACTGTCAACTGATAGAAATCAGGAACCAAAAACATTTTAAATTTTAGTATTCTATTTTCAAAGTTTTTTTTTTTTTTTTTTTTTTTAGACTAGGTCTCGCTATTTTTGCCCGTGGAACCGCAGGGTTACCACAGACCCAAGCAATCCCCAGCCTCAGCCTCTCAGGTAGCTGGGATTATAGGCGCGCGACACCACGCCCAGCTATTTTTTTGGAACTAGGTCTGGCTACGTGCCCCCACAACGGAACTGGAACTGCGATCCTTGCCCCAGCCGTGGCTTCCTAGGCTGCCGCTTACAGGCATGCGCCACCATGCCCTGTACCTTTATTCTACACCAATACATACTGCCATAACATATGACAATAAAAATTAAGATGCCAATTAGAGTTAAACATACCAATTTTTATCAGTTCAGACCACTTGACACCCTTCTGCCCCTGTGCCACAAGGGAGAAACCAATGGTTGCACCAACGATACAATGAGTTCCAGAAATGGGAAGCTTCAAAAACGAAGCCACTAGTTGCCACACAGCGGAACCTGAAACACAGTTAAGTTTCATTAGATGGTAAAATTCCATGTCTGTAGTACACTGTGAAGAAAATAATCTGAAAGGTATACAGCACAGAATGATACCGACTTCCTCGCCCACCACGAATGGAACAATAATACATGCGAACTCACCAAACATCGCACTGACAGAGCCGGCCATCAGGCGTTCCTGGGTCGAGTTGTACATGTTCACATCGATCAAGCCCTTCCTGATTGTTTCGCTCACTTTGGCCCCCAGGAGAACGGAGCCCACCGTTTCAAAGACACTAGCTAGGATGCACGCTTGCTTCAGGGTCACTACACCTGAGCCCACAGCTGTACCAAACGAATTTGCTACATCATTGGCTCCCACAGAGAACGCCAAGACAAATGCAATGATGAAGCCCAGGATCAGCATCCAAAGGTAATTCTCCAAGCCGGAAGCGGCCGGAGCAGCGAGAGTACTGGTAATCATTGTTGCCGTGGTAGATGCCATTCTTCAGGGTGGTGGTTTTTTTTAATTAACAAGAATTACTGAGCGGCTTGCAAGATGTGTAAACGGAATATGAGGTATCAAAATGCTATTAATAAATAATATATATTATATAAAATTAAATACTGTAAACTACGGCACAGAAACCGAGCTGTGGAGTTAATGCTATACACTGGGTATGGGCATCTGTTGTCTGGGGTTTCTTTGGCTGTGGCGGGCTAACAGCACGGAGCCGAATTCCATGGCGGAGAAGAGAAAGGACGTAAGTTCATCCTGGGGATGGAGAAAATAACAATGGCAGCGCGCCCCTGAGGGAGGGAGGCGGTCTGGCAACCCCGCTGACCCAGGCGGCTGGGGACCCCGGCCCGGGCCTCCTCCGCCCGCCGCCCACCGTCCCCAGCCGGCGCAGGCTCGCCGGGCGGCGGGGCACGTGGCGCCGGGACCTCCTCCGCCCGCGCGCGGCCAGCCCGGCCCCCGCACCCGGCCCGCGCGCGCCCTCCACGAGAAAACCGGAAAAGGGCCGTTCCCGCGCGCGCCGCCCGAGGACCGCCAAAAAAGCCCGCGGGCGGGGCGGGGCGGGCGCGGGAGGGAAGAGGACAGCCGCGCCACCGGAGTCCCGCCGTCCCGCCCGCGCCCAGCCGGCCGGCCGCCCGCTGCGGCGCCCACGCCCGGCGTCGGAGAGAAGAAAGAGCTTTTCCAAGGTGGCGCCACCACTCACCAGAGGGAACCAGGGGCCGAGCGGGAGACGGGGTGGTCCTGGCTGCGGCGGCGGGCAGGAGCCACGGACTCACGCACCTGCGGTCGGCGAGCCAGCAGCCCGGGGCCGAGACTCCGGGAATGGGTCGGCGGGCTGGCCACCCACCCAGGAAGCAGCCGCGGGCGCCTCAGCAGCCGAGAAGAGAGAGCACGCAGCGCGCGCCGGCGGCCATCACTTCAGCGGCACGCGCCGCCCGCCGCTATTTATACGAGCGCGTGACCGCCTGGTGCCCCGCCCCACGGTGACGCGGCTGTTGACGGCCGCGCGGTGGATGCAGCCAGCGCCGGCAGCCCTGCCCCTGCTGGGAGCGTGTCCACGTGGGGAAGGCCAGACCCCTCCCTGCGGCCTCGCCCGGGAGTGTGCGCTGGTCCACTCTCTGGCTGGTTACGGACGCCCGCGCGGGGGACCCTCACACTGCTGCGGGAGGCCTGCAGACAGCCTGGTAGAGTTCGCGACTAACGTCACGCCTGATACCTTCCTCGCGAGCCCTGTTTTGCAGAGCCGGCCGCCCCTCTGGGCTCACTTTCGGCGCTCTGGTGACCTGTAGTGTCCGGAGGCCCACCTGGTCGCGTTGCCTCCGTCTGCGCGCTGTCGCTGCCGGAGACCTCGCATCCTGGGTCTGCCGATCCAGCCCTGACACCTTCTCGCGCCTGTCTGTGACTTGCCCTTGGCGAGACAGACACTGTCCCTGGCGAGGGAGGGTGGGAGGCTCACGTGGTCTCGCCTCCTGCAGTCATGCACTTGGGTGAGAAAGCAAAGACGGAAAAGTCACGAGAACCAGGATGTCTGCCCAGTTATGGCGCAGGGCAGAAGGGTGGCTGTGGATCATTTGTCCGTAGCAGCCCTGCGTTTTGTGCGCCGCGGCTGTCTGAAGATGCGGGCACCAGGAAGACGGTGCTTTGGGTTCAAAGTCGGACTCCACTTGCTCTAGTGGAGCCAGTGTCACCTTGAGCAAGTTCCAGATCTTTCCTGCTGCGTTCCCACGAATGTAAAACGCTAACAATCAGTACCTGCTTTGTGGGGGGATTTAAATGAGTTCACTGTGACTGGAACGCTGCATTTCAATAAGTGCTAATTTCCGGTTTGCTTTTTAGGCGTATATGCCTGTTTTAAGATGTAAAAGAGTGTAAAGGGATTTACTCTGCTCCGGGGAATATTCCTATCCACTAGAAGTGAAGATTGATTTCTGGTTCCCTTGTAATATCTAATGTAGTTTTGACATTAATGAGATTGAATTTGCAATGCAACTGCGTAAACTGACCTTAAATAGTTTAAACTCTGGACTAACCAGTCCTGCCATGGGGGATTAAGGTTGTGGCGCATGTCTGGGTAGTGAAATTAAAAAAGAATTCCAACCATAAATACTTCCTAGGCTTAAAACGGAGCCCTCCTCAACTTTCACCATCTCTAGCAGCAGGGCACTGGAGAGCAGGAACAAAAAACATTGTAAATGATTGCTGTCTGTGAATGAGACATCTATGGAGACAGACTTCAACTCCACCTTAGTATACTCTGACCTACCTAGAACATCTGATGGAGTTCTATGAATAATTTACAAATCTCTAAGACCCAAGGCCATGTCCAAAAAAGAAAGTACATGCCTGGGCGCACTGACCTGGAGTGCAATTCTGATGTCATTCTGGCACCTTAAAATGTATTTCTTCTACCTTTATTCATTTCAAGGTTGTGGAAAAAAAATTGATTAAAAGGGGTAATCTGTTAAAGATCCTTAATATTCTGCTATTTGTAATAATAATTTTCAGAGCAGTTATTGGTGAGAAAATTGTCTAGCGCTATCCCCAGTATGTTTTTTTTTTTTTCTTTCTGTCCATTGGCCTGTTTTTTGTGGGTCTGTGGTGGGTCATTAAAATGGCACTCATTTTGCCAGACAACCTCTGTGTAGTTGAATACCCATGGAGGTGAGAACTCAGTCACTGCCCTTTGAGGTGAGTTTATAGGATAAGTATTAGGGTGGGAGAGAGTCCAAGGGAATTTCACTAGCATTAAAAATGAATTCTAACATCTGCAACCTCTAGAATGGCCCTACCCTTCCTTCTCATTACTATACTCAAGAGTGCCTCTGCCAGATGTCTGAGAGGGGAGAGTAGAGTAAGTCCTGCCTGTGTCATCTGGGACAGAGGCTCAGTGGGGTATTGCTTTTGGAGACCTGCTCTAGACCTTACTCCAGTTCACACACAAAGGACACGGTTCTAACTTTATCGCTGAACATGAGATGAGAGGGGCAGAGAAGGCTTCAGGATGTTTTTCTGTTAGAATCAGGGCCTTGGTATATTAGTATCTAAGATCTCAGGTCATCTGTTTCAGTGTTAAGCACAAGGTAAAACTGTTACCTGCTCAACTAAACACTTAGTCAAGTGACCATGAGCAAATGAAATGCTCTGCCTCGGTTTCCTCATCTGTAGAGGGGCAAGGTTGAGAGCCTACACTTCGTAAGCCTGTTTCAAGAACTCCACTGATGTATGTAAACCCTTCTTAGAAGGTGTCTCTCACATGGTGGTGGTTGCTAAGCATGCTCACACTATACAGCAACTAGCTGAAAGCCTGCTGGGCGTAGCCCATGTTGAAAATGAACAGTTAGGTGTCAGAGCTGCCCTCTGAGCCACACACTACCAAACTTCTCCCACTGCTGGTAGAGTGAGGGGCCCCTAAGGGGTGGTGGGGTGGAAGTAGCTTGTGGCACAGGCTATATGAAGAGTCTCACTGATCCAGGATTGGGAAACCTGGGCCTGGTTCAGATCCTGCTGCCCACAAATCTTTGGTGAGCCACTGCCACCAAGCCTGTGAACTGAAGGGCCCCTCTTTGGAGCCCCCAACACATCCTCTCAAAGCCTGTATATATTTGCTGGTCACCAACCTGGACACTGGGTTTGGAGTTGTCTAAGAAAGGTTCCATCTCTCACTGGGTCAGTCCACTGAGCTGGGCTACAAACCCACCAACCCTTCTGGACCTATAGAGGGGGTCAAAAGGAGGAGAAAAAAAACACTTGCTCTTTGTGATTTTAGAGACCTACAGTTAAGGAAATGCATCTGAGATTCACTACTCCGTAAGACTGAAATGAGCCCCCTGGAAAAAGTCTGCTTGTAAGAAGAGGAACAGGGACAGAACACTATGGATGCTGTAGGATCAAAAACACTTCAGCCAGGCATGGTGGCACATGCCTGTAGGTGGCAGCCTAGGAAGCCAGGGCCAGGGATTGCGGTTCAAGTCCTGCGGGGAGGGG
>PVHY01017632.1:6107-31069 GCA_004024945.1 Uropsilus gracilis
CCCCCCCCCCCGCCCCCCCATGGCTTTGAAATGAGCAAAGTTTGTGAGACTGAAACAAGGCAAAGTCCAAGGCAGGGGGTTGGCAGCTCATACGTCATGCCCTCAGGCCTTTGTCTGCCCCACTGTCAGTCTGCAGATAATGTCACCCAAGCACCTGTACCTGGTCCTGTGACAGTTTAAGGAGAAACTGATTTAAGTGTTTGCATCTGGCAGAATTTGTTGTTCACGGATGAAAACGACAACCTGGAAATTAAAGTCATCGACTTCGGGTTTGCCCGCTTGAAGCCTCCGGACAACCAGCCGCTGAAGACGCCTTGCTTCACGCTCCACTACGCAGCCCCGGAGCTGCTCAACCACAATGGCTACGACGAGTCCTGCGACCTCTGGAGTTTGGGAGTCATTCTGGTGAGTTCACGCCCGTGGAGCCCATCAGCCTCATTCGTGCTCTGGCATCCCCTGATCCTGTTTCTCTGCCCTTTTCCTTAAATAGTGAAAAAATCGGGAAATTGCTTTCTTTTCTGTCAGACCAAAGGCCTGACCAAACTACTTTCCTCTCTTAAGACTTCACATTGGAGAAATGTAGACATTTTCATTTGGGTTTATTGGCAAATATTTAGGGCAGCTGTGTTTTCAGTGAATAAGAGATACATATTTTCAAAAGATACACATATATTTGATATTCTGTGACCCTAGCAAAAATACCTTAGTAGAAAAATAGTTACAAATACCTTGAGATTTCCAGACTGCAAACCAGCTAAAGAATGTCATTAGACTAAGTTAAAAAATTAATGAGAGCTATTTGTAGTGATTTATCGTAACCACAGAAGCATCCTTTCACAAAATGTCCTTGGTTGCCATGATCAGAAACAGAACATGAAGCTAGGAAAATCTCAGCATGTTTTTTCTCAAAATAGTTTTACTTTTTCTGCATGTAATTTGTAACGCATGGTCTTAGGGAAGAACATTTCAAACAATACAGAAAGATCTAAGGAACAAAGGGAAATGGCCTGTGATCTCCTCACTGGGAGATGATTCTGCACAAATCTTCTCTTGCCCTGTAGCCCCCTCCCACCCTACCCTCACCACATTCTGTGTGCTTAATATTCTACAGGTTTTTCTATATCAGTGTATATATTTTTGGAATTCTAAAGAAATGAAATTTTATTATACATGTGATTTGAGTCTCCAAAATTGATTCAACGAATTCATTACTATTAAGCAGTTAGCATTTGCCAGTTTTTCATTGGTTTTAAGCTGCATACAATTATAGATGTATGTATTTAATGCCTGCATACATATATGTATGCTTGATTTGTCGCCTTTCCTCAGAATAGAGTCCTTGGAAAGGGCATACACAGCTTTATTTTGACATATATTGCCTAGATTTCCTTCTAGAAATTTTACCAGATAGTGTACTCATGATTGCATACTGTCACTTTCATTCTTGAAATATATACCATAGTTATTATCATTTGCATGCATTTCTTTGATGAATATTCCATCTTTCCATGTATTTGGACATTTTTATTTTATCTTGTGAATTGCTGTTTATGCACTTTGCCTATTTCCCTAAAAGAAATTTTTCTTTACTAAATTTTAAAGCTTTTTCAAGGATTTTAATCCTTTTGTCTGCCATTAATGTTGGAAATGCAGTTTTCTGGTCTAGTATTGTTTAAAGGCCTTGTTTTCAGTAACAGGGTTTTTAATTTTGTTTGTAGCAGATTTAGATAAAGGCTTTTTTTCTCTGTAGTAAGATATGCTGGTCTTTTCTGTTCTCTGATTTTGATGTCAGATTGTCATCCCACCCTTACCCCATCCCAAAATTATAAAAATATTCTCCTAAGCTTCCTTCTAGAATTATATTTTATTTTTATACTTAAATCTGCACTCCATCTGGGAGTTATTTTGGTGTTGGTTTGTTTTCCCCCAATGGCTAGCCAGTTGTCTCCACAGCATGGTTATTACTTTATTTTTAAGCTTTTTATGATTTTCATTTCAGCAATTTCAAGTCTTCATTTATAATTTCCAAACTAAAATTACATATTTATGAATAAGATTTTTTAAATAAAAGTAACTTCTGTAGCTCTGAGAGTTTAAAGACTTAAATTAATTACATTTTTGTTAGTAGCATTCACCTAAAATTAGTCTAAATAAAAGCTTTTCACTTTTAATAATAATGTTAAGAGTACCTCTTATAAAACAGTCCTCACTTTAAATACAGACCAGTTGTAGCTGTTGTGCCATTGAAGGGTTTCAAAGAGTCATAGGTATGCAGACAAGTATATTAGAGCCTGCGATGTCTCACAAATGGAAGTAACTTTGTGTAGTGGCATACCTCGTGTGCATTGCATTTTAAAAGATTTCATTGTCCAATTTTTAAGAGAAGTAGAGCACAAAGAACAGATAAATGATACTGCAAGAGTAAAATCACATCATCCAGGCTGTAAGAATTTCCATGGGACCAGCAACCCAGTTTCTCCAGCAAAGAAACTATGAGGGAATGATAGGGGCTCTGTAGGCCAAGAGACACATAAGAAAACCTTGTTTTATACACTACATGCCGTGTAACTTCTGATTCAAGCAAGTCTGATTTCAACTCTAATCGTAAATCACACAGCTGCAGTTGCACACATGCGAGTGTGTGTGTACATACACACACAATTGTAGCACAATTGGGGGGATTTGAATATTGGTTAGATATTCAGTGACACAAAAGAACTCCTGCTTATTGTTTTAATTGTGATGATGTTATCACTGTGGTTTTAAAAAACACCCTTGCCTTTAAAAAATATACTTAGAAACGAAAATACTTAAAAATCAAAGTTAACATCTGCACTAAACTGTCAGGATAAAACAGAGCTTCACAGACTTTTCCACCTAAGTGACTGAATCTCCAGAGGATTTACATACAAAGCCCGAGTTACCCCAGAGCAAACACAGAATCAATCTTTCGTGACCCAATTTGCCTTAGAAATGTATGCTCTTTTGCATACTGCCTATAGTAAACATGAACATGGATATTTTAATATAGAACTAACTTATGTTACCCCCACTGAAGACAGCAAATGTTCCAGAAGATGCCTCCCATGCTGTCCTGAGGCTCTGATCACAGCCTGGCCTGACGGTGGCTGTGGGATCCCTGTGGGGCTTTCACTGCAACAGAGCATCCTCAACTTCTGCCTGGTGCTGCCTGACCAAACGCCAGGCTGGGAATGAAACAATAAGAGTTTATTTCCTAACACTGCTCATACTGGGAAATCCAGTGTGAGGTGTCGGTGGGGTGGGACCTGCTGTGCACTTTCTCTTCTGTGTGCAGAGGCACCTGTTGGCCTTGGCCTCGCTCAGCCTTTCCTGGGGCAGTGCTCGGAGAGGCGGAATATGCTCTCTGGTGTAGCTTTCTGTTTCTTTTGTTTGTTTGAGGGGCACTAAGCCCGTTAGTAGGAGTAGGATCACACCTTTTGGCCTCAATTACTTCCGTAGTGCCCATCTTAAATACAGTCGCACTGGGGCTTGGGTGTCCGACCTATGGATTTTTCAGGGCCATAAGCGTTCAGTCCATAATGCACTTTATACTTCTGTCCTGCATTGAGGAAATGCAGGATAGGAGTATAAACCATCTCACAGGTACAGTTAATAGTTAATATATGTGTATATATATATATATATATATATATATATAAACATATATATAAAACATATCCAGGGAGAGGCATATATTCCATCTAAAATGTATTTCTCCCACTTGTTTTTTTTAGGGGATCTTATTTGTTAAGCTTTACTCTTCATTTTTAAAACTGCAGAGCCAGAGGAAATGTGAGAGCATAATACTGTGGCTAGCTAACATTCACCACACTTGCTTTTTCTCTCTGCCTCTCTTGTGTACATACTCTCTCTCCATATGTGTGTGTATACACAACCACATATATTATACATATGTCTGGACACATGCACAGTGATAGATTTCATCTAGTGAGGCACTGTTTCGATACACCATTTGCAAGCAATTTACAGACACAAATTATTCTCACAGAAGGTGATTCCTAAACAATGAACAGAAATTATAAGATCTTAGAGTTTAGAAAAACTCGATTTTGTTGAATTCTTCATCTTTCAGAGAAGTCATCTTATTACACAGTCTCTGATCACTAGTCTCCTTTAAATACTTCCAAAGATTTAGAATTAGCTTTTCTAAGGAACAGCCTGTTGAATTCTTACACATCTGAAAGCAAGAAAGCTGTACTTTCAAGATTGCTCCTGTTTGGCTACATGCACATCTGTTAGGAAGTGGGGCAAGATTAAGAAATGGGGCAGATTGGGGGGGAGGGGGTTTTGACACTTATCTACCGGAAATACACAGACCAAGTGGCCCAGCATTTCCAATTTTGGAAATGTACCAAACAGAAGTGTGTATTTTTATGTCCTGAAAGACATGTACAAGAAGAGAGCTCAACATGCTTCATCTGGAAAGAAGTATCATATTCATCAATGATAGAAAGATTTTCTAGCCTGGCTTCTCCAGAAAGCAAAATCTCAAGCTGATGCGTGTTTTCATGCTGTTCCTGAGGAGATAATCCCAGGGAAAGGAACCAGCTGGGGACAGAGGGCATGCAGAGTGCCCTGCAGAGCTCTGTTGTTAGCACCTGTTGTTATCAAGGGCTGACTCTTGAGTCTGGGGAACCAGAACTTGTGAGCACATCCAGAGCGTGCAGGACCAGGAACCTATGAGGCATGCACCCGCACACTGTAGATGCAGGTCCTGGGAACTCTCACTCTCTGTACTGTGGTTCTTATTCTCCTCAGGCACCATTTTCTTTCTCAGAAAGTCAAAATTTACCCCGAGCCTCCTGGTCTCTGGTGACCTGAAAGGTATCAGTGTCTTGTCTCTCTCTGGCCCTTCTTCCTGCATCTTCTGTCCCTCTTGCTAAGGTTTCACTGACTGCTCTCTGATCACACCCTCTTGCTTTCCCTTCCTGTGTTGCTTTGATGATCTTGCATTAGAATTGCCATCTCTTCGGAGAGCCGTGATGTGAGGGCTGCTTCACCATTTTGCCATCAAAAGGGGTGAGCCTGTTTTTCAGACAGATGTACTGCTCCTGCAGCTCCGGACCTCCTTTAGGGCCTGGGTAGAAACCCTCCTCACATCCATTCCTAACTCACGGCTTCTCCAACACCTTAATCCTCCTCTCATACAGGGATTCTCAGTGGCTTTGGTAACATCTGCCGGACCCACACCATTTACATCCACCTTCTTTCTGCACCCGCTGGGTCTCAGTGGGCAGAGAGAAAACCCTCCAAGAAGTTTAAAGAAGCACTTCCCAGAAATCCAGTCTCTGCTGCAAAGACAAGCCGTAGCTTTTTGGTTTTCCTATTTGACTTTAAAGGGCAAAAAACTTAAATGTACATGTTCAAACACATGAAAAAGATAAAAGCAGTCATGATTGTGAATTCATTATATTTAGCTCAACAATTAAAGTGGGGATGATTACAGACAAAGTAGAAAAATCCTAAATAAAACGTTTTCTTAGTTCTTAACCATAGTTATTGTCCTAGGGAAGATGTATGGCATTGGAGGGGAGAAGTCATTATTGCGGCTGCTGCTTCTCTGAATTTTCTCGTAGCATTAATACCATCTTTTCCGAAGCCTTTTTTTCTTCTTACTCAGAATATAATTATAAAAGTGACTTTAAATCTTGTTAGTTATGTCACTTTGTTTATAAGCCTTTGAACCATGTTGGTGGACTCAGCAATAGATGCCCCGTAATCCTTTGAGGCTAGGTGACAGCGTTGGTAAATCATGCATAGGATGACGGCTGGGTGGCTCGGACAGTGATTTTGAGTCATGCTGTTCTGTTTTTTTTCTTTCCCAGTATACAATGTTGTCAGGGCAAGTCCCTTTCCAGTCTCATGATAAAAGTTTGACATGTACCAGTGCAGTAGAAATCATGAAGAAAATCAAAAAAGGCGATTTCTCCTTTGAAGGAGAAGCCTGGAAGAATGTATCCCAAGAGGCTAAAGATTTGATCCAAGGTAAGCATATGATGAATTTTACATTTTATGTGTCTGGTGGTTGAAGTGGAATCACATTATCACGTATGTATGTATGTGTGTGTTCATTACTCGAAGAATACATGTGTTCTCAAATGTTCCCAGACCCCTCTCTTCACCCTGTTTCTATCACAATGCTCTCCTTTAGAAATCTTACCACATTTGGAGCCAGCTCTCACTTGGATCTGCTCATTCTAACACCTCCCAAGTGAACCTATGCTTTTTCACTATCCTTTCCCCCAGACACCCCTCTCCTCCCATCTCCTTTTTTTTTTTTTTCTCTACCAAGAGACCTGTGCCCTCCTGGCCCCCCTTCGCTTCGACACAGTCCCGCAGTCTGAAGGTTCAGCCCCTTTTGGGTCTCCCAGTCACATGGTCACCATTTCAGTTCTTGCCACATCTCTCCTAAATTCTGTGACATTATTTTGACCTGTCTCATTTCCTCTGGTTTTGTCTTTCCATCATTGATCATTGTGTGACATTCCTGATATCATATGTCATCATCTGTTTATTGAAAATCCATTAAAATAAGAAGACACCCAACTAAATGGGAGAAAAGATCTGCACATCCTACAAGGGGTCAGTATCCGTGAGCTACAAACCACTCACGACGCAACAAAAACAGCCAGTCAGAAATGTGCAAATGAGTCAGACACGCTTCTCCAAGGAAACACATAGATGGCCCACAGGCACATGAAAACAATGCTCATCATCACTTAGTGTCAGGGGGATGCACAATAAATGATGAAATACCTCACGTGAAAACACCTGCCATTTGTTCGAGCAGGTCACTCCTAGGTATCTGGACAAAAAGCGCAAAAACCCTCATTCAAAGGGACACGCACACTCCTGTGTTCATTGCAGCACTACTTAGAGTAGCCAAGTTACAGAAATAACCCACGTGCCCATAAACAATAAGGAGGTAAGGAAGAGATGGTATATTCACACAGTGGAAAACTAGTTGGCTATAAAAAGAGATGAAATCTTACCAGTTCTGACAACCTGGAGATTGAGAGTTATGTCTGAGTTTGATTTTGAACTATGTTTCCAGTGACAAATCATAAAACGAAAGTACCTATTCTCACAGGACTCCTCACCGTTGATCCAAATAAAAGACTTAAAATGTCTGGCTTGAGATACAATGAATGGCTCCAAGATGGCAGCCAGCTGTCCTCAAATCCTCTGATGACCCCTGACATCCTGGGATCTTCAGGAGCCGCTGTGCACACCTGTGTGAAAGCAACCTTCCACGTAAGGCCCCTGTTCTGCTTGTAGAGGGCGGTTGGAAAGGAACAGACGCTCTCTTACTCCATCAGCTAGAGACATATTCGTAGTAGTGCATTTTCAATAGTGTGTTCTTTTAATTTTAGGTATGTTTTTATAATCCCTTCCTGCTAGAAACATATTTATAAACAGAAAGTACATCGGGGACCAGAACTACTGCTCACCCACAAAATATTTATGTGGCATTTCAAATGAGTCTGTGGGATGAGGCAGTCTGATATTTGAATAGCTGAACATTTTCAGTAGGTAATAAAAACTGTGCATAATAGTAGAACTTTTTTTCTCTCAAATGAGCTAAATCGTTTGCTTTAAAAACTGTAAATAAACTGGGCATGGGGGCGCATGTCTGTAGGTGGCAGCCTAGGAAGCCACAGCTGGGGCCAGGGATTGCGGTTCGAGTCCCGCTGGGGACACGTAGCAAGATCTAGTTCCAAAAAAGTAGCTGGGCGTGGTGGCGTGCGCCTGTAATCCCAGCTACCAGGGAAGCTGAGGCTGGGGATTGCTTGAATCTGTGGCCCCCCCCAGGCAACATGAGCCTGCGGTCCACGGGCAAAATTAGCAAGACCTTGTCTCAAAAACAAACAAACAAACAAACAAACAAAACTGTAAATAAACATTAGAAACTAAGACACTTGAGAAGGTCCATTCAACAGCCGTTTGTGTGTGACGCATTCTAGAGATCAAGGGGTAAGATACGTTAATTGGTACTGAGTGGGGATTATATATTTAAAAGGCTGAGACTGCATAACAGTCTCAATGGCAATGCACATTTGTGCCATGGTTTCGATTATGAATTTTCTTTAGGAATTTCCGGTCAGTCAGTGTTTCTTTACCGAGAGGTAGCACTACCTTCTTCCGGAGATGTCTTAGAATTGTGACTCCTTGGCAGTAACAGGGCTGGTTTGATTTAAACAGAGGCCACAGAAATCTGTCCCATGAACTTCTGGACCTGTCAGAAGCTTTGGCATCATGTTTTTAAGGTCTTGGTTTCCAGACGGCTTGGAGCTGTGCGGGCAGTTGACCGTTACCTTCTGCTCTAAGTCATAATCACCAAGAAAACCTCCAGTCCTTTTGCCCTGACGGGGGTTCCCTTTTTCTCCCCTAGGCCTTTAACAAATACAAGAGAGAGGGGTTTTGCCTCCAGAATGTTGACAAGGCCCCCCTGGCTAAGAGAAGGAAGATGAAGAAGACCAGCACCAGCACAGAGACCCGCAGCAGCTCCAGCGAGAGCTCTCACTCTTCTTCCTCTCATTCTCACGGTAAAACCACACCGACAAAGGCGCTGCAGCCCAGCAACCCCACAGACAGCAATAACCCAGAGCCCCTCTTCCAGTTCTCGGACTGAGCCGGAGCCAGGGTGGCTCTCGCCTGAGGCCAGTCTCTGTCCTTTTAAAAGCCTGTCATGTGGTCTTATCGGAATCTCCCGCTTAGGGAATTTTTTCAGGAAAACCAAGTTGGTTGTCCTTGTCCAAAAGCACTGGCCCCAGAGCGTTACTGTGAAAAGAGCACCCGGCGAGCTGTGGCAAGCTGCGGCATGACTGGCCTGCGGCCAGCAGGACTGCTCTCTCCAGAGCAGAGTGTCTGTGAGTGTGGTTCCAGGCCGCCTGGACTGGAGCTGCTTGCAAAAGTCACAGGTTTTCTAGCTGTCTACCAGCGGGAGATGGCTCATGCTGTGAGGAGACCGTTGGCTTCCTTGTGCACAGAGTGGGTTTTGAAGAAATTTGCACTCATTGATGAGAGACTTTATCAGAGAAAAAGGTTTTGACTGTTTTCAAAAGATTCTGTAATTCTATGTGTGGCATATACTTATTTCTTGAGAGAGGATTTTAACTTATTGTTTCTATTTTATGGTTACATATGATGATAACCGGCTATTCATCTTTTTTCTAAAAAGTGGAGAAAAAAAAAGATGTAAGAACTTAAGGTCCCACGCTCTAGATCTGGGACACGTCTGAGATGCATGCTAAGCTACGTACATTTTTCATTTTTGCACTGCTCTTTCCCGGTGATTGTTTTAATGGTTATTGCAGAATACTGAGGTACATGTCTCTGTTTTGAGTCATATTGCACTTTATAAAAGAAAATGAATAAAGCAAGATGTTTTATAAAGTGCACTGTTTAAAGTATATGGGTTGTACTTTTGCCACTTTTCCCATGATCTGCTTCTTATGTGCCCTCACATCCCCCTTCTGCTTTGATGTAGCAAGTTGAATGGGCTGAGTTGTAGCGCTTCCCATCAGCCACTTAGGCGCCGTGTGAGCAAAACCCAAAGGGAAATTGGACTAACACTGTGCTTCATATTTGTACACTGTGTTGTGCTACAGGGAGGCATCTCTTCCTGTAGTCAGATATTACGTACCTACGATTTTAGAATCATAGCTATGACTTGTTTTGAAATTTTTCTGTTAATTTTTAAATCCAGAAGGCATATTTTATAAACTTACACAGAGCATTTTTATTGCTCAAAAGTTCTGAGTTGCACCGGAAACAAATGCTATGTGATGAAGACATTTCACTGAAAGATTGCTGCATTTTTAAAATATGATTGATTCATTCCCTATGCAAAAAAAAAAAAAAAAAAAGGTGATAGGATTTGTGTGTTAGATTTTTATTTAAAGCCATCACATGAAATGTCAGAACTGAGAAAAGTGATCTTTGCCATGTTTACAGGAATTGTGCATATGAAAAATAATGCCCAACATGTTTTTTTATAGTCCTAGGTAATGATAACCTCTTGAGCATTAGTTTGAAATTGGGGCATGATATTTATTTATTCTTTCTTTGAGATAATAGCAGCATTAATTTCAACCAGTTATGAATACTAAAAATATTGCGCTCTATGTAATAGTAGCATATTTATTATTGAATCAATGTATATATTAATAGCACAGGCAACAAAAATGGTGAATATTAAAATATTTTCAAAGTATTATTTTATCCTGTTCACATTTTTGTCCACAATGGTTATTGGGAATGACTTTTTATACTTTTCAATGGTCCACGTGGCTCTTCAGTTCTCGTTGATTTATGAAGGAAGTGTTTATGCTCCTAGCTCATAATGACGGTGAAAGATCTTAGATAAATCATTGCTAAGCTCTCATTGATTCACAAAATGTGAGCCCATCTGGCACCAAGTTATACTAGTCAAGAAAATGTCCATTTCAATCTGTAGTTCTGTTGACTGTATTTGGAATTGTCCGTGCTGTCTCAGCAAGCCATATCTGAAACTGTGTATGCTGCTGGAAAGTGCTGTCTGAGCACAAGTTAAGAGAGTTGGTTATAGGCTGGTGAAAGGCAGGGTCAGCGTGCCCTCAGGCCAGACCACACCACTGACTCTTGGTGAATATCAGAAATGGATGGGTTTCCATTATTACCTTTCTGTCCTTTTCTGTGAAATTTGACAGGATCTTAACTGAGTAAAAAGGGAGGAAGAGAGTAAGGAAGGAGGCTAGTCTGACAACTATTGAGCCCCTGTATAATCTCAAATGGGCCCTTTTTGTCCAATGTCTTCACCCTCATGTACTCATACATACCAGAAAGACTGCTTTGGATGCTGAGTTTGCAGCAGTTAAGTGATATACAGGCATGGATGTACATTGGATTACGCCTGCCAACTACAAAGCTCTCATTTAATAGCATTAAAAACAAACTGAAATTGGATGTGGAAACGGTAAGCAAAAGGACCTTTTTTGCACTGGGAATAAAATAGAAGTAGATCAAAGGAAAATAAACACATACACGAAATTCTCTTTGTAACATTAATTGTGCAGATTGAACCAAATCAGCCCTTCCTTTCTCCTTACATTTTTATTGTGTGTTGTTTTCGTACCATCGTAATTCCCAGTTCATGGACTGTGTTGCGTACGTACATATGGCTAAATGAGAGGCTAGAATCAAAAAAAGAAGGAAGCAGAGGAAAGGAATTCTAACAGACAGTTTCTTCTAATTACTATGCCAGACAGAGCCTGTGGCCAAATGAGTTAAATTAGCTATTTTAAAATTCATTAATCCTTCCATACCTCTATGAAATAATAAACCACTGGACCACTGGAACAGAAAATCAAGTCTCCTGAGTTAATTTTGCTAGGCCTGTCTGTCTTGGGTTTGCAAATTCATTAACCTATGGAAAACTGCCTTTTAATTTTTTTTTTTACTACTGCTGATTTCTTAAATAAGCAAATGATTTTTTTAAATGTAAGGTAAGTTACCTTAAAGAAGTCTGGTAGGATAAGTCATTTTTTTTTAAATAAGGGAATTCCTTTTGTATCTCACTTTATTATTTTGTGTGTTCTCAAGTACTTTATACAAACATGCAGTATATTTCCCACTTGTTCATGTTGCCCTCATTTCAAACACTGGTTATTGTTGTAGCCATTTTGAGGGTGTCTCTGATGGTAAATGATCTGCAAATTGTTGGGCCTGTATTCTTGTGTCCCCTGACTACTTTGGGTGTTTTCCCAGTGACCTTCAAATAAAAGCGTGATTTGGATATTTGTGTGATCACACTCCTAGTATCCTTTAAGGGCTAAGTACTTAAACTCAATTCTGATAAGCCACTTCTACTCTGTCAAAAATAATTGACCTATAGTGAATTCTCATACCATTCTCGTACTTAAAATTTTATGATCCTGGGACCCACCAAAGTCTTCTAAAATAAGCGCGCAACTTCTGACATTCAGTTCATTAATTTCTCCCACATGGTGTCCACCTTCACTGGATGCTTCTTCCAGGCACTAAAATGATGCTTCTTCCAGGCACTAAAATGAATGTTGAGGCACTAATGAAATTCAGACTTTAAATAGGAGTGATTGTAAGACCAAAATGTATTGAAATATTTTAAATATGATCTTCCCAAAGAAATGGCTGCTATTAGAAGTTTTATTCACTGTTTTGCTAAGTAGCTACGCTCTACAATATAGACATTCCTTAGAATTTTTTTTTTTTTTTTGGAGACTAGACCTCGCTGTTTTTGCCCATGAAACTGCAGACTCACACTGCCCAGGGTACCACAGACTCAGGCAATACCCAGCCTCAGCTTCCCAGGTAACTGGGATTACAGGCGCGCGCCACCACACCCAGCTATTTTTTTGGGACTAGATCTCGCTACGTGCCCCTGGCAGGGCTTGAACCACGATTCCTGGCTCTGGCCATGGCTTCCTAGGCTGCCACCTACAGGCATGTGCCACCATGCCTGACCTTAGAATCTTTTTCTTAAGAGTTGTCTTTTCAATTTGACTTATTTGGGGCCAAAATGTATCTTTAAAGGGTAACACTTCATCTTCAGAGTTTGGTCAGTCCGTTGCAGTCCTCATCTTTAGCCTGTTCTTTCTTTTGAGCTTTAAGGTATTTTTCTGAGCCCTTTGCTTTGTATGTCCAGTTCTGCTTGTATAATACAGTCATTGATGCCCCTTTCCCAAGGTCCTTGTCACCATTTAATTTATGAATTTGTAAGTTAAGCAGATGCCAGTATTTCCTATTTTCTAATTATTAGACTGAAAAGAAGAGGCTGAAGTGAGCTGTTTTGGCTTCTTCAGACTAGGCAAACAGGCATTGCTTCCTGCCAGCCACTTCCTTACCTTCATTACTTCTGACCATGCAGTAAAAGGTTTGATATTTTCTATTTAGGAGACTTAGATGGAAAGACAGATTCTTAGTAGTTGTTGACATGGCTTAATTTTCCCAGTATATTTCTGCCCAAGAGAAATAGAGGGGGAGATATTTTGTTGTAATGTTTTTCTCAGAGTGCTGCTTGGGCTCTTCCAAGGAGCTGAATATTTCAGAGTCAACGTAGTATTTTATACATCTTTTCTTCAGAGCATAGGAAACGGGATACTGTTGGCCATTATGTTGTTTCTGTTATTCCCTTTCATTGCATAGCGCTTTTATTGTAGTTTGACAAAATTTGTTTCTTTACTAAAAACAAATCTACTTTCATTCTTGTTTCTTCTATTGCAGATTTTATTTGCCTTTTGTATTCTGAAATTCTCCAATATTAAGAAAGGTAGACAGCACAAGGAACAAAACAATGTCATGACTTAGGAAATTGAAGTTGTATGAACAGAAGAGTAGCAATTTTTCTGGAACTTCTGCTTATAGATTGGAAAGGAGATCTTGGTTGCCGTTATGGTTTTGTTTTTTTTTTAATTTTGTGATCCAGTAACGTTGAGAAGCTTGTCATTCTTAACTGTAACTTATTCTCTGTGCTAGAAGAAGCTGGTCGTATGAGATGTTCACCAATGTGTTGGAGTGACTGTGTGCTAATTAACCCCATTGAAGACTGCTGCTGTGGTAGACGTTTGATTATTCATAAGCTTATTTTAGGTACTGTATTGCGATCCCATTTGCTCAAATTATAAGTACTGGTAAAAGGAGAGATCAAATGTACAATTATTCTTTTAACAAATAAGGGGTGAAATATAAAGGTGCTACACCACATACAAAGTGAATGCTTTGATGATACTAAAGTTCTGAAAAATAGTCTGAAACAAGTTCTGAAAAATAGTCTGAAACACTTTACTGACATGAATTTTTTTTTAAAAAAAAAAAGAGGAAACCACATATACACATATTTAGAAGAATTTTTACAAGTGGCATTTTAACATATAGCTGATAGACCTCTGTCTAAAATGGCATGTATCCTTTGTTGTGGAATTGGAAACTTGATAATCCAAGCTGCAGTTATTTTTGCAGCTACATAAATTCTTTCACAGCTTTGCAGCAAGATAAGAATTTGCCTTGGTAGAAGTTAACCAGAAGCTAAAAAGAGGGAAAGCACAGTTTTACTTTTGTGGACATTTAGCAGTTGAGTCAAACCATAACTGAAACTGAAGGCGCCCCTGTCCACCAGCAGCGCCTTCATTAACTGGGGTAGCTCTGGTGTGCTTGCACCTTAGGTTTTATCTGTGCTGTGACCACACATACAGCTGTAACCCTGATGGGTTACTATTTCTCCCATCCAAGTACTAACCAGGCCTAACCCTGCTTAGCTTTCAAGATCAGACAAGCTCAGGTACATTCAAGGATATGGCTGTCATAACCTAAGCTTACCAGCTAACTTTTATAGAAAAAGATTGGATCACAGAAGGAAAATTTTATAGGAAAAAGGAAATAATGCAATGTGAAGAAGTGGTCAACTTTAACAAACATTTGCTTAAAAGCATAGAGAGGGTTACAAAATACAATTTTACAAAAATCATATTTTTGTACAATTTTATTGGTCCAAGAGCTGAGTCTCTTGGAACTTGTCTGCTGTGTGGATAGATGAATTACTAAACCCTGTCTTTGTAGGCACTGGCAAGTGGTTCTTTTCTGCCAGGAGGCCCATGTGATAACTTTCTCCTCTGTATCCTAACCCCTCCCCAACTTTTCCCCTGCCTTCTGCCCAGACTACTGATGTTCTGTAACTAGAGATGAGCTCTGGAACTCCATGTAGGTAGTGCTTGTGTGTGTGTGTGTGTGTGTGTGTGTGTGTGTATTCAATGTTACTAAAGCGTGACATGAGACCGGGCACGATGGCACGTGTCAGTAAGCAACAGCTTATGGAGTCGTGGCAGGGTCTGGGCATCACGGTTTGAGTCCCACCTGGGGCAACACAGCGAGACCTAGTCCCAAAAAAATAGCTGGGCGTGGTGGCATGCGCCTGTAATCCTAGCTATGTGGGAAGCTGAAGCTGGGGATTGCTTAAGCTTGTGGTACCACGGGCAACATGAGCCTGTGGTTCCACAGGCAAAGCTAGCAAGACCCAGTCTCAAAAATAAATAAATAGAAATAAAGTGTGACATGTGAAGTGCATGGGTCGTAAGTGGACAGCTGGATAGTTTTTCACCCACATATAGGACCCCAGGCCATGAGACCACAGCCACTCTTTGAATACCTGTCACGATAGATGAGTTTTGTCTCTTCTCTCCCTTTCTGTAAATGGATTACACAAGGCTTGGTTTCATGTGGTTTTCATGCCTGTGAAATTTGCATAGATTGTTGTTCCTAACAGTAGCAGTTAGACTGCTCTTCTTCAGTTCTACGCAGTATCCCATCAGATGAGTCCGTTATCATTTATCCACTCTACTGCTGGTGGATATTTGGTTTATTTATAATTTCACCCTTCATGTCCAAAGCTGCCTGCTTTGAGCAGGCCTATACATAACTTTTTTTTTTTTTCCTGAAATGAGGTCTCGCTATTTTTGCCTGTGGAACCACAGGCTCATATTGCCCGGGGTACCACAGACTCAAGCAATCCCCAGTCTCAGCTTCCCAGGTAGCTGGGATTACAGGTGTGTGCCACCATGCCCAGCTATATTTTTGGGGGACTAGGTCTCACTACATGCCCCCGGCGGGGCTCAAACTGCGATCCCTCACCCCAACCGTGGCTTCCTAGGCTGCCGCTTACAGGCATGCGCCACCATGCCCAACCCACCTATACATAATTTTTAGTGGACACGTACATTCATTTCTCTTGGGCTTATTCATGAGACTGCAATTCCTTAGAGACATCACTGTGACTGTAGATAGTGGTAAATGATATCACGGAATCACTTTCCACAGTAGTTACACCAGCATACACTCCTGTCAGTGACGGTTGAGTGTTCTAGTCGCTCTGTTTGCTGTAGCACTTGACAACATCCATCCTTTTTGTCTTAACCTTTCTTGTGAGGTTGTCCTTCAATCTGATTTTAACTGTTCTGGGAAGTGTGAATTTTATAGTGGTTTCCGTGTGCATTTCTAAGTCATGATGTGTGAAACGCCTTGTTATGCCTTTCATTAGCCACTGGACTATTCTCATTTTTAAATGCGTGTTCCAGCCACTTACTCATATTTTTTGGGTTGTCTTTTCCCTTGTGATTTGCAGGCGTTCTTTATAGTTTATTCATACGAATCTTTATCTGATATACAATTAGAAATACCATCTTTTTGGTTTCCTTTTCCACTTTCCAAACTGTCCTTTGATAAGCAGAAAGTTCTAATTTTCATGACGTCTAGTAATATACTAGACGTCATGTAGTGTCTAGTAGTGTACTAATCTTCCGTGTTCTCGTTAGTGATGTCTGAGTCCTATTTAATGCATTTTACGTGAAGTTTATGAAGCTAGTCCTATAATCTTCTAAAAGTTGATCATTTACCCTTCACATTAGGCCCATGATACTCACAGCACATTAGGCCCAATATACCCTTCACGTTAGGCCCATGATACTCACAGCAGTGATACTGGAATATGGCAGGAGATGGGAGCCAAAATCCGTTGATGTGACGGTCACAAGGCCGAGTGCAGTGTGTTAAAGCTTGGTGCGCTGCAGATGCAGCTTTTATAAAGCCTCCCTATCTGCAGCTCTAACTCTGATCTTATTTCAGATGCTCTTGACTGTTCTCGGCACTTTGCATGTCCACAGTCATCTTTGAAGCAACTTGTCAGTTTCGCCGAGTGGAGCAGGAAATCGGGCTCTAATCTGTATTGCTCTGAATGTACACGGCTGAGCTCAGTGTCACATTACTGCCGGCTTTGGGTTCGTTTTCTCCTGGTCTTCAGGCTCCTCCCCAGTTTGACTGCTGACAATCGATTGAGTAGTGAAGCTTGTAGAGCCTCTGCCTGCCAGCATCTTCCTTGGCAGCCGGCTGTGTTTCCGGCTGGGAGCTGAGGCACCATCATCCTGGTGAAGTTGCTTTTAGACTTTGTTAGTTTGGTTCCAGGTTCTACCCCATCCCTGGCATACGGCCCATCTGTGTTGGCAGCTTGAAAATCAAGGTGTTCATCAGGGCCTCTTCGCCGTGGTGGCCTTGACCGTCTCTCTCCGTCTCCTCAACTCCACGAGCTACTCAAACCCCTCTGCTCTTCAGCCCCCCAGCTGCTGCCTTTGGCTGGATTTCTGGAGGCCTCCTCTTGTGCACAGTTGACATGTGAGCAGACACCTCCCGGAGATGCTGTCGCAGCATTCCAGGCTCCCTCCCCTGAGACTTTTCTCCTAGGACTTTGCCCCTCAGGTCCTAGTATGTGGGGAGCCCAGACTCCAGCAGTCTTTGTCTCTGCAGCCAAGTGTGATGGCTGCTTGACTTCCCTGTGCAGGGAAAGGTGGTGCTGCAGAGCAAAGGCGCTCACCCCCACTGCTCTTCGGGGTAGCAGTCCCTTGGGCCGGCCTGCGCTCTGCTCCCTGGTGCCTGCAAACAGATGTTCCGTGTTTTATTTAGCTTTCTCCGTTGTTTTCATGGGAGAGTTCGTTCTAATCGCAAGCTACTGTTATGACCCAAAGCAGAAATCTGGCGGTAATCAATGGTAAGACCAAAGCTGTTCCCCCACAATGCCTCCCTGCAGGGGTCATCTGAGTCAGGGCACAGAGGGGAGGGCACCAGGCTTACTCATTCCTTCACACACTGAACACTGCTTGAGCTCCTACTTGAGGCCAAGTGCTGTTCGCAACACAAGCGGCGTCATGGGAAATAAGATCTCAGCTGTTGGGGGACTCAGCTTCTTGGTTGTTTTTTTTTTCTTTATTTATATATAGATTTCAAATCATTGTAATCCCAGGGTTTTGCCACTCCCTCTCCCCTCCCAGCTTCTTGTTTTATAGAATGGCTACGAGGTGCTTTCTGTGTCATACTTGAACTAATTAAAGACTTGTCTTCTGTGTGGGTGAGAGAGAGGCAAACCAAGACCAAGGCCTTTTGCATGACGACGTCTTCCTCTTCTATCCTAATATTTTAGCCCTCTTTTTTTTTTTTTTTTTTTTTTAAGACTAGGTCTTGCTATTTTTGCCTGTGGAATCGCAGGCTCTCGTTGCCCAGGGTACCACAGACTCAAGCAATCCCCAGCCTCAGCTTCCCAGGTAGCTGAGATTACAGGCGCGCGCCACCACGCCCAGCTATTTTTTTGGAACTAGGTCTCACTCCAGGCCCCAGGCAGGACTCGAACTGCGATCCCTAGCCCCGGCCGCTTCATAGGCTGAAGCTTACAAGCACGAGCCACCGTGCCCGTCCTTATTTTAGCCCTCTTGAAAATTCCTTAGGGATGAAGACAGTTCACACACAATTTTTGGCACACCTTTCCAAAGTTGAGTCATCGCACTTAATAGCCACACAGACAAGTCAGACATGTGAAAAACTACTGACAAGTCGATGACCAGTGAGGAACTGGTTTATAGAGAACACACTTTGCTCTGAAATCAAGTATTTTTGTGAGTGTCAACATGAGATCTGATTAAGAATCAGCCTACTGTGCTTCTCGTTTTAACTTCAGTCTTTAAAAAACATCTCACATGAGACAAAGCACATTTCACATGCTTTGATAGACTGAAAAAGGGCTTGGTGTTCTGTCTTCTAAAATAGCTCAAGTGTCATTATTACTGGGAAAAAAATAACCTGCGCAGTGTCCCTCAGTGAGAGATTGTGGTCAAATCAAGAATTTTGTTGTTGTTTCCCACTTTAGCAGCTTCATCAGGGGATTATTTTCTGTTTCCAAGATAGTCGCAAGAGGTGATCATTTGTGCTTCCGGTCATGATCTGTTTTCATGTGACCGCAGGAGCACTCCAAGAATTAGAACATCATATGTTACAGCTACAGCCATGGGTACGTTCAGGGGACAGGTTGAGACTCTCAGCCTCCTGTGATTTGGTGTTCTTAGAGTTACATCCTTTTTGGAAGCGGTTAAGAACTACCTTTTAAATGAGATGTCCAGAAAAGGCAAATCCAGAGACAGAAAGTAGATTATTGGTTTCCAGGGATTGGTGGGAAGGGAAAGAGGGGATGACTACGTAGGTACAGATAATGAAGTTCAAGGGTGAGAATAAAACTTCTGTAGTTAGGGTAGTGGTAACAGTTGGACAGCATTGTAAATATACTAATATCCACCCAGTGTGTTGGTTTATTTTCAAATGAGTGATATGAATACAAAGTTCAAATGAGTTAATACCAGATTGGCTAGAACTAATAGAGTTGACAAGTGATATCTCAGATATCCAAGATGATTTTAATATGACTTTAAAGATGGTTAGGATCTGGGTTGAATATATAGGCTTCAAATATTAAACTGCTGAGTATTTCAAACATTGATAGGTAGTAGGAAATTCTTTTTAAAGATTAAGGAATAGATTTTTTTTTTTTTTTTTTTTTTTTGAGACTAGGTCTGTTTTTGCCCTTGGAACTGCAGGCTCACGTTGCCCGGGGTATCACAGGCTCAAGCAATCCCCAGCCTCAGCTTCCCAGGTAGTTGGGATTACAGGTGTGTGCCACCACGCCTAGCTATTTTTTTTGGAAGTAGGTCTCGCCACAATCCCTGGCCCCGGCCATGGCTTCCTAGGCTGCCACCTACAGGCATGCGCCACCATGCCCAGCCAGGTTTTGGGTTTTGAAGTTTTTTTATTGGTTTTAGGTTCATTTTTTTGGAAAGATGGATGACATCCCAAGAAGATTTTACAATAGAAAATATTATGAAATCATACATGTTCCTTAAAGCAATTTTACAAAGTCTATGTGGGAAGGTAGGCAAATTAAGCGAAGCACCACATCAAATTCTTTTTTTTTCATAGTAAGTTCATCTAATATAGAGAATAACAGGCATATTTAGCACTCTGCTAACATTCTGACTGCTGTTCATTGTGACGCTTTGCAAATGTAATAATGTTCCTAATGAAAGTCTGACATAGGACCTACTTTCACTAAAGATAAATATTTTTAATATAGAAAAAGTAAAAGTTTCCCATATATGTTTTATACAGCCTACTAAATCAGAGAAGTAGATGCCAACCCTACTAAATGCATGCAAATACGGTGTTTTTTAAACTTATACCATTCTACATGCAAGGTTTTTTTGTTTGTTTGTTTTAATTTTTGAGACGAGGTCTTGCTATTTTGCCCAGGAAACTGCAGACTCATGTTGCCCAGGATACCATGGACTCAAGCAATTCCCAGCCTCAGCCTCCCAGGTAGCGGGGATTACAGGTGCGTGCCACTACACCCAGCTATTTTTTGAGACTAGGTCTCACTATGTTGCCCCCGGGCAGGTCTCCAACCCACGGACTCAAGCGATTCCTAGTCTTGGCCTCCCTTCCTAAACTGAGATTAAAGGTGTGTGCCACCCAGCCCATGCAAGTGTTTTCAAACCAGATCTTATTTATTTGGGTTTTAAGTCACATAATTGGACATATCTGCTCCGTTTAGAGGTATTGAGTTTAGACATTGGAAATTAGTGGTTTGCTATAGATTTGTGATATCATTTCATATACAATTTACATTCTTAACCTCTTAGATGAAATTTTTTTTTTTTTTTTTTTTTAGAGACTAGGTCTCACTATGTTGCCCAGGGTTGTCTCTAGCCCACAAACTCAAGTGATCCCTAGCCTCAGCCTCCCAAGGCTGGGATTACAGGCACGTACCACCATGCCAGGCTATTTTTTTTTTTTTGAGATTAGGTCTTGCTATGTTGCCCAGGGTCATCTCGAACCAGTGGATTCAAGTGATCCCTGACCTCGGCCTCCCAGTGCTGGGATTATAGGTGAGCACCACTGCACCCAGCCCCTCTTAGATGAGTTGCTTCAGCATAATGCTGTGTTTTTATATTCTAGGACTCTTACTGAATAATACTGTTTACTTCTTTCTCTCAACCAACCTGTTAAGCTGTTTTTTATTTAAAATCTGTGCTTGGCAACACCGTGTGTTCGAGTTAGGTGCAGAGTTGACGTGGGCAATGAGCCTGGTAGGAGAGTGGAAGTGGTGGCCAGCTGCCAGAAGTCTGCCCAGGTGTCAGCTTTAGCAGCTCCATTTTGACTCCCGGCATTCAGTTCTGCTGGAGCGCTGATGATGGATAAAGAGATACGCCTTAGACAAAGCAACGCCTTTATCCTTGTCCTCTCTGGCACACCAGAGACTGACCAGCGAGTCTCTTACCTGTGACAAAGCCCCCTAACCTCCTAGGAGTGTGCTACCTAAGAGCATGTCCCTGAAAGATAAAGGTGTTCACCCCACAGGTATTTTTTCTGTTTAGGTAATGAATCCCCCTTCCTCCTACCCCACGTGCTACATACCACAGGATCTTGGGTTTTTCTCCTTATTGCCTTCATTGCAGTCATTCTTTGCCAAGGTATAAAGGGTCATCCTGAGCTCAAAGTAAGCTCGTTTGGTTACGCTCACCAAGTCCCGAGCCACACGCTGGTCTCTCTGATCCTTATCAGTCTTTTCCCTCCCGTTCTTCTTTTCCCACACGCAGCTCCCAAGAAGTTCATATTAAATTTAACCTGGATCTTAACAAAAGTACATTTGTCCTTTAAAAGAAACCACAGTTGCCAAAACATTCACTTTATTCTCTCTCCCCTGAACCCTTGACGCTGGCTGAACAGGAGACTCTGGCATGGGGACACTTTCTGCCAGGATCAGGGAACTCTTGTGAGGAGGCGGTGGGAGGGCAGATTGGAACCCGTGCCACTGTGCCCACAGCTCCGTGGCCTGCTCAAGTCCCTCGGCGGCGCTGGCCCTCCTATTCTTCATCTCCCCCTACCAGCATGCAGAGGGATGGTTGAAGAGGAAAAGCCCCCGGGGCTTTTGGGGCCCTTGGGGGTGCACTGCCCCCCAAGATGAGCAGAACTCTGGAGCAGCTGCCATTGCATGGTGAAACTTCCTGGAGGGCGGTTTCGTCTTTGAAGCGTCGTTGCCTGGGTGGGCCGAGTGAAGACCGGCTCAGAGTGGGAGCAGGCGGTATAGCAGCGCGTTTTCGTATTTTTCACCCTCGGAGGATGAGTCAAAACATCCAGCGAGGGTTTGAAGTACACCAGGGCCCTGCCTGCTGCGTAGACCCACCCGCTTGAGGTTTGGAACTGACACCACCCTTCGGTGGCCCGCCGTCCGATTCCCTTTGTCCGTGACTCCCACACGGATTGTTGTCTCCCTTTCCTTAATAACTTGAAAATATTTTCTGCCCCTTTTATCTGAGTCTTTCTCCAGCTCCTATTTATGGCAGCAGGCCGTCTATTTTTAAAACAGACCGAAATCATGACTTCTTCCTCGCCATGGCAACTGGATTGATTCTGGTGTCCTACTTGAAGGGCTTTAGAACAGATAGAAGTCATCCCGCTCAGGCCAGTGCCTGGGATGCAGTGTCAGGAGCTCTGGGGAATGGGAAGCGGGGGCCACAGCAGGAGGCCGGGAGAGAGGACAGTGGCCAACGTGGCTGGACCTGGTGACTTTTTGGGGAGCAGACTCCCCAAGAGATAGGCTGTCAGCTGGGAAGGCTGTGTTTCCTGTTCCCTATAACAGGTCAAGCTCAGTGTCCTCCTCCAGCCTTGGTAGGTAACTCCCGCCATCCCTCCCCCACCTCTGTTCTACCTGTAAGAAAGAATAGCACCTTAGTTTTGCTAACTACTCTCTCTCTCTCTCTCTCTCTCTCTCTCTATCTATCTATCTCTCTCCCCCATTCACCCCCACACTCCCCCACATGCCCCGTATTCCTTCTCCCACCTTTCTAAAGGACACTGCTTGTTCTTCCTGCCATCCAAGTATGTGTCACCATGTCCCGCTGGACCAACCGTCGACTCACTCAGGGCCGGTACAAGGTCATCCACCTGCAGCCACCAGCTTACCTCTTCTAGACAGTTGTAAGCAGCCATTTGCTGTCAAGTCACATGCAGTGGCCCAGGTGGCCTTTAGGACAGAGAAACCACGAAGTAGAGAGGACACATTTCTTACATTTCTTTCTTTTTTTTTTTTTTGAGACTAGGTCTCGCTATTTTTGCCTGTGGAACCACAGGCGAGCAATCCCCAGCCTCAGCTTCCCAGGTAGCTGGGATTACAGGCGTGCGCCTCCATGCTCAGCTATTTTTTTGGAACTAGGTCTCACTACGGGCCCCAGGCGGAACTCGAACCGCGATCCCTAGTCCCTACCGCTTCATAGGCTGAAGCTTACAGGCACACGAGCCACCGTGCCCGGTGAGAGGACACATTTCTGTAACAAGTCTGCAACCCTTGGCCCAACTTCTCCATTGTGGGCGCACTTTCCTCTGGGCCCAAAACGTGAGTCTCTGTTGCTGAAGGGGCCTCTGTCACTGGGCTCTGTTTGTCCTGGGGAGCAGCTCACTCGTCATCCACAGTGAGAGAAGAGTGTGGTCACGCAGACGCAAGCAGCTGTCAGCCTCTAGCTGGGACCAAGGAGCTGACGATACTATGTGCAGAAACTCGTGTTTTCTTTGTTGGTTTTGGCCGCCTTCTGCCTGGCGCCAGGAAGGCCTTTCACTGCACACTGTCTCCCTCTCTCACCTTCACCCCAACCATGCAGTTATGAAAAGTTCCTTTTTCTCCAAGAAAGAAGCAGAAAGCGCTGTTGAATGAAGCCATAGATAGGATTTTCTGGGAGAAGATGCTTTCTTCCTCTTCTGGTTGTCAACAGCCATTTTGATACCAATTAGAACGGGGTCTTGACCTCTGTGAGGGCCCTTCCGGGGCCATCTTTGATCAAGTCACTCAACGAGCATGTAATCAGAATTTATTTGCATGACTTCACTCCCCCTCAGTCACTAGAGAAGAACATAAAACATTCTTAAGGCAAGAAGTAGAATTATCACATCAAGGATCAGTTTATTCCTTCTCTGCCTCTGGCGCCATCTTCCACTTTTGTATTAGTATTAATCTGGTATTAATGTCCCCCAAGGGGGTGGCCATTTCTTGCTCGAGGCCTCCTGCAGTTAGTCAGCAGCAACTGTTCTTTACCTGCTCCCTGAATCCTATACTGAGAATGTTTTAGGGTAGATCCTCTTTGAGTTTGGTTTGGT
Source organism: Uropsilus gracilis (assembly GCA_004024945.1). Lineage (NCBI taxonomy): Eukaryota > Metazoa > Chordata > Mammalia > Eulipotyphla > Talpidae > Uropsilus > Uropsilus gracilis. The sequence continues at coordinate 30,174 of PVHY01017632.1, forward strand.
TTGACATTGTTTCCTTCTAGCTGGGCTAGAATTGTCAGTATTAATTTATAATAAACTTTCCCTCTTCTGGGATTATTTAGAAGAGCTAAAGGTTACATGTTTCTTTTGTTGTAAATGTGCCTAGTTTAATGTTCTGCGAGTGCTGTGTTCGAGTGGTCATTGGGACTGCCATGGATTCAAGGGAAACTGTAAGAAGTTAAGAATGTTTACACTCTGAACTATTTATTCAGAATTCTCAGAATTCCATAGCTGCTCCTCTTGAAGTTACAAGGAGCCTGTATCTTTTCCATTCATGGTTTTAAAGTCAGTTTCCCCTTTGCTCAGCCATACTTGCATCAACCAGAAAACACACTTGTAACCCAAGATGGGTGAATTAGAGGGAGGTGGTATTATCTTGCTTTGGGAGTTCGGTGGGAAAGTTGTTTGTGTGGGTTTTCTTTAATAAAGCTGTAAGGGCTTCCTTTGTCCTAATACCTGTGTGTAAAAAAAAATGTATTTTGCTTTAAGAAAAGAATAAACCTGTCAATGTACAAATACCTGACATCTGATTTGGATTTGGGGGAGGGGGGAAGAGGGGGAGGGGGTATATTATATTGGTCTGGAATTAAGTTAGACTGTTAAAGAAACAGCAGTCCACGTCAGTGAGTTCACATCTTGGGAGGGTGACTGAGATAAACTTGCTGGTACAGAAATCGGTGCGTCTTCGCTGGTCTGTCCTGCTCTGGAGTGTGTGTGGAAGGGGCGGAGGCTGCCCTGCCAGATCCTCGGAGGTCTTGTCCTCTCTTGTCTGCCTCCCTCCCTCTGTCTCTCTGTCTCTCTGTCTCCCTTTCTCTCTCTCCCTCTCCCTCTCTCTCCCTCTCTCTCTCCCTCTCTCCCTCTCTCCTCTCTCCCTCTCC
>PVHY01017633.1:0-30966 GCA_004024945.1 Uropsilus gracilis
CTCTCTGTCACACACACACACACACACACACACACACACACACACACACACACACACACACACACAGCAATGCATTAATAATTTGCTAGACTTTGAAGGCTCAAGCTCCCTGGATGACGTCTGGAGTATAAGAGAACTGAAATGGAGAGACAAGTCTCCACCAGACACAGTGAGGTGGTGGCTGGATATCTGGTCTCAGCAGCTGCCCAGTAGCTGCCTGTCAGTGGCCTCATGGGTGGAGCTCAGCAGCCTGTTCCACCACAGGGAACTGGAGAGGAAGAAAACAGAAAATTACACTCTTTGCAACCCAAATAAATCCCAAAGGATTTATGGCTTAATCTTAGTGCACCATCCCTGAAAGAAACACAATCCAGTTAACTGAAAGTAATTTAAAAAGCAATTTTAATCTTTACTTCTTATCTCAAGGAACATTAAAGGGGATTCAATGCATAATCTACAGCAATACCTGGGAAAATCCCCTTTCTTCTCCTTTTTCTATTCTTTTATACAAGTAATATCTCAATACTGGGTCTCAAGAGCCATTCTTTCCCTAAACCCCTTACTCTTGATGTCTACACCCCAGCTCCCAGAGAGAGCCCCATATATCTGCATGGTCTCTTTCTTCTTTCCCAGGGGCCACTGAGACCACAGTCTGTGATGTCCTAAGAGTCTCAGAGACTGCAGTTCCCTGCTTAAGGACCCACGGACTCTCCCACACTTTTTAGTTCCTGTCTCCCACACTTTTTAGTTCCTGCCAGGTAAAATACAGGACACCCAGTTAAATTAGTGTCCAATAAACGACAAATAATTTCTTACTATAAGTATACCTGAAATTACATGGGACACACACTGGTTTTATTATTATTATTATTATTATTATTTATTTATTTATTTATTTATTTATTTTTTTAGACTAGGTCTCACTATGTTGCCTGGGGTAGTCCTGATCCCATGGACTTAAGTGATTCCCACCCTCAGCCTCCCAGGTAACTGGGATTACAGGCTCCACCTCTGTGCCTGGCTGCTTTTTCAAGACCAGATCTTGTTGTGTTGCCTGGGGTAGTCTCGAACTCACGAACTCAAGCAATCCCTGGCCTCTTTGCCTCCCAGTGCTTGGATTACAGACACACACCACCGTGCCTGGCTTTAACACACACTGTTTAAATGGATAGCCTGAATTTTTATTTTCTAAACCTGTCAATCTTATATCATTTTGGAGAACATAATTCACCAAAAATTCTTGTTCACATCAGGGAAGCAAAACACCTTTTTGGACATTTTTGATGCTTTCTGAGAGGATATGGAAATGGTCAAAAAGTTGCAGAGAGCATTGAAATTTACTTGATTATCATGGACATGAATCATTTTGTCTAGCTCCAGAATTTGCTTGACCAAAAGTGACTTGTATAAGTTCACTGTGTTTTCATACTTTATCTAGTAGTTTAGAATCTGTTAGGCTTAGTAATTACTATACTACAGGTGATACAAAGCAAGTCTTTTGGGTATAATTATAAGATTCCCATGCTCTCTAAACAAAACAATGTACCCCAGACACCAGTCACTAGTATTCATTGCAGGTTAAATTCTTGATGCTGTGTCTTTTGTCTTATATAAATGTACCTGAATGCTTACATGCATCCATAGACTCCCCCTTGCAGGTAATCACCTTGAAAGGTAACAGATTTGTTTTTGCACTGATGTTGCTCCAAATGAGTCAGGTTCTAAGTTCAGTGTCCATTTCTGGACAGAGCAAAGAAATCACTTGTTTTATGATCGTCCCTTGTTTTTGTCCTGAAACTGTATTTCCCAGCTGAAACTCTGCTTGACCCACCTGCTTGGTACTAAATGACTTTTGGTGATCTCTGAAAGGTCATATCTACACTCCAAGGATGAAGATTCACAACCACTGGGAATACAGTGACACCTCAATTAACAACACCCCCTGGGTTATAATAAAGTACCCATATTAAAAATGAGATTAACTCCTTATAAATCATACACAACAGAACAGCCTGCTTGTGATAACTGGATGAAAATGCCTTTTCAAAAGGCTTCTGTTTGTCTCTGTCCTTCTCAAATAGATTTATTGTCCATACTGCAAGTCTGGGGGACCATTTTCCTTATCTCTGCCCACTGGATGCCTGTTGCCCCCCCTGCCCTGGTGGTGATCTCCTCCTTCCCTTGCTCCCCACCCTCAAATTGAAGTACCTAGTGTTCTCTTCATATTTTAAAAAACATGAGGAATATACACTTACTGATTCATTACCTCATTATATTTTACCGGGAATTCATTCATGCAAAGATATTTATTTATTATATATGATTTGTTTACATTTTTTTCTTACCTTTTGGGTGTTCCTCCCCCCTCTCCTTTGTCCCCCAACTCTGGTTACTCCACATTTTCTTTCATTGCCAGTTATTGGTCTACTTTTAGTCCATTGGATTCTTCCTCTTCTTTCCCGGAGCAATATTCTTTTGCTAGGTGTAGATGTGTTTTCCTGGGACACAGTGGCACCTATGTTTAGTTTCCATATGCATCTTTGTAGCGGGTAGCCGGTTCACGTATATTTGGATCCTTTCAGTGCCTGCTCCTTCTTACTGGTCGTCTGCTCTGACCCAGCTTCTGTCACATTTTGCTGCTTCTTTGCTTTGTAGTTCGGGTCGCTGGCATTGGGACTGTTTCTCCCAGATGATGTTCATGTAAAAAGTCTCTTGATCAGGGTAGTTACTGGTGGATGGTTGGTTTGGATCATTGTGGGGCCACTGCTGATCTCTGTGGCTTTCCTCTCACTTGAAATGGGAGGGTACTTATCTCGCACTGAAGGCATCTCTGAATTAAAAATTCCGTTCTCATAAGTGGAAACCTCGGTGGTTGTATTTCTGAGACAGTTTGTCTCTATAGTTAGTCTCACAGTCCTGTGTGCCATGGATCTGAAATGTTCATTTGTTCTGGGCTTTACTTCTTTCTCCTCAGTTCCATCTTCATGTGTAGCTGCCGTTGAATTAGTGATATAGTTGTTTCTGGTGAGGTTTGACTGGATTTGGAGAAAACCAGAGGGAGTGATAACCCCTCCTCCCTCAGCAATCCCCCCTGTTCCGCATACCCCCCCATTGACCAGTTTGTCTGGCATTCTCCCCCAGTTGAAGGGGGCTGCATGAGAGGGTAGAGCCTCCAGGGACATAGTTGACCCAACTCCCCAAATAAACCAAATGAAAGCATGGGCCCAGGCTGCTTTGTTTAAGGCAGCTTGGGGGCCCTTTGGGGCCTCCTATTGCTCTGGGATGCAACAGGAAACCTCCCTACCACATGCTCCCTGAAACCCCAAAAGGAGGAAGCCAGGGAGAGCCACCAGAAGCATGGTGCCCGACTCCGTGGTGAAGCTGAGCAGAAGGGCAAAGATGGACATAATACAAAGGTATTTAGATTAAGTTTTGGTCAGTGGGTATATTTTAATTGGCAACTTGAGTGATGGTTGGTATTAAAATTTTTATCCTTGATACAGAAAAGCATATAAAACACTTAAGGATGTATTTTCAGAAATGAAATTAGTGTCTACTTCTGAGTGATCAACCTAGCTTGGGAGGGAGAGAGATGGTCAAAAGTTTGCTCCAAACTAAAATGGACTCTGCAGTATGTAAGAAAGTAAATGAAAAATGCCTTTGGATTTTGGTGAGTATGTCTACTCCTAGTAATAAAGAGAATGAGAAAATTGTCAAGTCCAGTAAAATTTCCCCCCTTCTTTACAACAATAACATCATTTAAAGTCAACCTTAATACTTTAATATTTATTGGTTTTATATATATATATATATACTTTATTTTTACATAGAACACTTTATTTTGGCACATCTGTTTATTGCTAAGATTTTGAGCCATCATTTGAAAGGCTAAGTATATATTATTTAATTCTTTTTCTTTAAAAAAAACTAAACATTTAACTAATAAGTTCTGAGAACATTTAGCATTTAGAGGTTCAGGAAAGTGACATGTGGGGGTGATGGTAAATGCTTAAATATCATTCATTCTTCTATATTCAGAGAGAAGTGGAGGTGTTCCTGCCCTATTCATGTCTCTCTCTAGGCCATAAAAGCAGGAATAAGCAAAATGATGATGCATTGTGATGATGAATAATAATGATGCAAAATAGCAATACCTGTCTTCAGCTTGTGATGGCAGTTTCTTAGCCTTTTTGTATGCAGATGAAGAAGTAGATTTTTATAGCAAATCTGCCTGCCAGGCCAAATGCCTTCCCACATCTCACACCCACTCACAAACACACACTCACATTTCAGGGCTGGGAAAATGACTTTTAAAATTAGGATGTGAGAGATGGTACAGAATTGATTTTGTGTTTCTTTTTTCTTTTAATTTGTATTTCTCAAAAAGCTATCTTGATGAGTTTGGTTGGGCATATTTATTACATTATTAATAGCAAGCATTAATTATCAAAATGGTCTGGTTTGACACTGGGAAAGCACAGAACAAATGGTCATAGGTGACACTTAAAAATTAAATATAATTGAAAAACAACATTGTATTAGTTTCAAGTGTACAACAGGGTTATGTATGTATTTATTGCAAAATGCATACATACATACCCACCCCACATATATAAAACATATAGTACATATGTCTAGATATATCTAGTACATGTATGTATGTCTCAATACAATATCTCACCATATATAGCTATAATTTGTTTTTGTATGAGAAACCTTTTAAGATCTACTTTCACAGCAACTTTCAAATATACATGTTATCATTAAACTATATTCTTAAGTAACTATTTCTTGATGAATGTACTTTCAATAAATTAAATAGAGATAAAAAACCACTAAGAATAGAAAGAACAATAGCTTTATCTAAAGGCAAAAAAGACAATGCTTAAATATATCATTATGTACAGTGAGTTTTCACAAAATATTAATTTTTATTCAATTCCAAAACCTAATTCAAGTCTTTCCATAACTTCTAAGAGATTCAGTCTGTACTGATTTTTCCAAATATCTCTCAAATTGACTTAGAAATAGTTTTGGTGGGGGTAAAAAAAATATTTTCATCTCCTAATCTTGGGTCAAAATTTCTTTCTCTAATGGTCTCCTTTATGGAATGTGCAATTTTTGTCTTGGAATTTGCAGTCAACTCCAGATCATCTTCATTGTGATTTTTAAAATATAAACAGAACCATATCCTAAGACAATCCTAGAAAATTCCAACATGCGTGGAATTTATCATCAACAGGCATCCAGGGGCCATTATTTTGGCTCTTAGTTGATATTTAAGGAAGTGAGGGAAATCTATCCATGCAGACTTTGTGTCTAAAATGCCCTTCCAATCTTAGAACCATAAGATACTCTTAAGTATTATCTGATATAATGATTACATTGAAAAGAGGTTTTGTAAAGTATAACCAATTTGGATTCTTAATAGAACTTTAGAGGAAAGAAAGAATGAACATCAGATTATATTCTATGTACATTAGGACTATATTTTTCTATAGAAAATGCATTAGAATTTTAAACACAACTTTAGATATGTCAATATGTGAACTGAGATGAGGATGTACAAAGTAGACTTGTAGTAACAATAAAGTCAAGAAATCCCAAAAGACAGTATAACGAGAAAAAGATGAATGTTTTAGAGAAAATGGATATCAGGAAAACAGGTTTGAGATTTCAAAGAGAAAGTAGATTTCTGGGAGAGAAATGAGGTAGGGGGATAATGGGGAGGAACTGTGGTATGACCACAGGAAAAAGAAAAGTTAACGAAGGAAAAGACAATTTCTTCTAGAATAGAATAGAAAGAATAGAATGATCACCTTGAAATTAGGGCAGTTGCATATGGTTTATATGCTGAAGATTATTACCCATAGTAAATCCATGTGGTGGCATTTCTTGTTTGGTTATTGCTGGTAACCACTGTCCAGAGCAGGTATTAGTCTAACTGGTGGAGCCTGGAGAGGTATAAAGGTAAGGCTCAAGTATATGCTCTTTCTAACATGGAGGCCATGTTAGAAACTTGCTGCAGGTAGATCTCCAGAGAATGCTCATACTGAGAGTCAGAGCGTTGGATAGCTCTGATGTCCTGTAAGGAAGCCCATTTTTTTGAACTTGACCAATTTAAATCCTTTAGAGTCTGGGTCTCCTTTCTGTAAATGAGAAGGATTTTCAGACAGTATCCACAGGCCCTCTGATCTACCTGAGCAGGTACCACTGTGAGGTTCCTGGGGAGCAGCTGGAGTGGGGTACCATGTTGTCTTGTGATCAATGTTATATATCGTGGGTCCAGTTATGATTTTTTTTTCTGCTTTAAAAAGATTTGAAAACTACTATTGAGCAATACTCTCTAAAGCTCCCCTTTTTTTGTTCTCATTTTCTTCTATTTTATAAAATTCTCCACAAAATATATCCTGATATCATATATGCCAAAGTAAATACTGAGAGGTAGGGTAAAGTCAGACATCTTCTGCCAGAAAGGTGCTGAATAGCAATAGCAAGTCTTGGTACTGTAGTCAGAAGCCATAGCTGTTGTGTTTGCAGTTTGGTAATTTAACCTATGGGGGATGGTGTTGTGGGGAGAAATGGTGTGTCATCTAGGGTCATACTCACCTCTATTCAGCTACAGATGTGCAGCTATAGGCCAGTCACTTGGACTCTTTTCCTGTCTCTCACTTTCCTCCTGCAGAGTAGCCTGGTCATATTCTCCTGGTGATTGTGGGGACAAAGAAAGGAAGCAGAGACTGAAGATTTCTGTTAGAGAACCACCAGTTCTTGGGTCAAGTTTGTTATTGTCCCTTGATCAGAACAAGGACATGCCTCACCATTTCACCTGTGCAAGCTCTGTCCTTGTATAAACAGTAATTTTGGTTACAAGCACATTTGATGTCACTTACCAATTTTAGAACTGAAGATGGAATTCTGTTTATAAAACCAGCATTATGGGGAGAGCACTTGAAGAGTGTATGGATCTGGGGAGATATGTATCACTGATACATTCAGTTTGCCACCAGGAAGTCATTAGTCTTATATTCTTAGAGAAATGGCCAAATAAGTTAGGCTGTAGTCTAAATTGGTCAGTGATAAGTAAAGAGAATATCTGATGGTAGCCTGGTTTATCAGACAAGAAATTATTTCAGCAATCCTCTCAAGTGAAGAGTACATAAGTGTGAAGGAAATAACTTTTTAATGAATCTGAAACCTTTGATTTTTCCCAAAAGCACTCTTCTAAGTCTTTCAAGGTTTTTCATGCAGTACCCCCAAGCTCATGTCTTAAATGGTGAGAACCCAAATGTTTGTACAAAGAAAGTACAGAAAGAGTAAAAATCATTTTGATTGTGTAATAGAGGAAATCTCTTTCTACTCACAGCTGCATGATCTGAGTATGAAATAGGACAGTCTTAGTTCCAGCCTCTCCTTCACAATATAAAACTGTAGCCAGCAAAACACAAATTCATGTGACATTTTTTAGTAATTTGAGGGAATGTGACCTGCACTAATGAATGGGGGAAATCTGCCCCCATTTAAATGGTAATTTCAATTTTGTGCACTTTGGGCCACACCTGTTAACTTTAGAACCAACTGAGATAAAATTCTAGCAAGCACCTGGATAGCAAATTTTGTTACTGAAGTTGGGAAACCCAACAGATGCATCACAGACCTTACATCAGATTTGTGCTGGCTGCAGGAGAGTCAGTTTTTTGAGTCCCCTACCCATCCTCCCTGCTCAGTGATTCCTTCAAGTGGGCCTGACTGTAGGCCTAGATTGAGCGGTGTTTCAATGGGTAGCACTCAATGATCTTTCATAAGATTATAAAGGCCAACTGGCCACCTTGTTGCTCCCTTTGCCAATAACCTCAGCCCAAGTAACTCAGTAGGTCAACTTAGGCTCCCTGTCAGGGAAGTGGGTGAAGAACAAAATGGCAAAGATTGAACTTACATACACTGCATGAGTATTATTTTAGGTAAAGCCTAAGTAGACATCATTATTTCTCTAGATGGGTGTCTGTCAAGCTTTCTCCTCAAGACATGTCATTTGGGGTGTCACATTCAATTTCAGGGATGTCAGTTAACAGCCTGTAAAATGTTCCTGGGATCCCCCTTTAATGAGAAAAACACGTTCTGGCTTTGACAAGTATGACCTTGTCATAGCCACACACCGAGGCCGCCGCTCAACAACAGCATCCATTTCTGCTCCTCTTTAGAATTCTGAGTGACAACTCTGGTCAGAGGAAGGTGGAAAGGGAACAAAAACATGAACACTGTGATTTCCAATACATTTTTTTCTTGTCTTCGGGCGAAAAATTACACCATTATGTCATTTTTGTGATGTGCTCATCAACAGGAGTGAAAACCTCATTTGTCATCTTTTGGTCTGATAGAAAATCAGAGTTTAGGGAATTCAGCTGGGCTGTCAGCATTCCTTGCTGTCAAGTACAAGAGCTGAAGGAAGGCAGCAAGAACATAGGACCAACGAGAGCTGCTAGGCCCTGATACCAACATTGATTGTAGAAATCCACAGAAAGATCAGTTCCTTGGCTCTCCAATCCAATTTGTGGGAGCTGTTTATCAAGTTTCCATGCAGACAGGATGTAAATATGCCACTTAAATCTGAAAAATACAATAATGAAAACTGATATTTGTAAATGTATCTGTGTGACCCCACTGACTCAAACTAAGTGGATTTCCAACCTAATATTGCTAAATGAATCCTTGAAAAATGTGAGGTCCATTACATGCAAGTGGCATGACTTCTCGCATCCTTTCCTAACAGAGCTATCTCTGGTTTTGAATGATTGAAATATTTTATGTTTTCAGAAATTGCTTTGCCACAGGTTTAACCTCTTTTTTGCTGGAAGAGTATGTGTCATAGAACTGTTCTTTTCATTCTGTCACCAGACAAGGGAGCAGGCTCAAGGCTCCTCAGTCTGATCCCATCTTCCAACAATACAGGTGGATTAACTGGCAGTGAACCAACCTTGGTGCACTGTTGTATCTGCTGAAAGTTAGAGGCATGAACGGAGAAACCCTGCTCCCAAGGGTCATTAGTTAAAGGATGTCATGGTCTGTTCTAGCTCATTCTTTTAAAAGTATTTTGCTACATTTTACTGTACCCATCAAAGGACTTTAAATATACTTGATGCTTAAAACAGTTGGATCCAAACTGCACAATGGGTTATGATGAAATAGGGTCAAAATAGGGCCGAAACCTCCAACCAACAAGTCAAAGGGAAAAGGTGGCATTTTTAAAATGCAACTTCTGTCACCCAGCTTCTTAGCAGATTTGTATCCCCTGCATGCATACAGCAGCTTTTAATGTCACAAGCAATTTAAACAACAGAGTTTTATGTACAAGGAATGTTAACCAGGAAAACGGAAAGTCCTTAATGTCACAAGTGGTCAGTTATTATTATTATTTTTTTGAGACGAGGTCTTGCTATTTGCCCATGGAACTGCAGGCTCATTTCCCAGGGTACCATGGACTCAAGCAATCCCCAGCCTCAACTTCCCAGGTAGCTGGGATTACAGGCGCATGCCATCACACCCAGCTATTTTTTGGGACTAGGTCTCACTGTGTTGCCCCAAGCGGGACTCGAACTGAGATCCCTAGTCTCAGCCACTTCATAGGCTGAAGCTTACAGGTATAAGCCACCATGCCTGGCTTTGGTCAGTTATTTTAACCCACGTACCATTTAGTACAAAAGTCCCAAACACAAGTCAAAGATAGTACCCCCTTCGAGCCTGAGAAGGCAGGCACCCTGCAAAGTCCAGTGTCTTCTCTTTGCTTCTCTCACCAGTGTTCTAAGCTGTGGCTTCTTCAAGGCTCTTCAAACTTTTCCAACAGATGCTGATGCAAAGTCAGTTTTCCAAATATGCCACCATGCTGTGGCTCCACACATTTTGTTTACCAGGCCCACCTTCAGTGGCATCTGGCGAAATTCACCAGACCTGCCCATGGTCATTCCTGGCCTGCTATTCTGGCATCTGACTCTACACCGGCTTCTTCTCTGCCAGTCACTCTCCCACCAGTCACTCTTCTACTCTCCCATGGCTCCTTGCCACCACCAGCTCACTCTTCCAGGAGGCTTTCCTCAACCAGGTCATGTAGGTGGACTGTTTTATCAGTCCACCATTCTCATCTCCATCACTTCTCTCTAAACTCATCTTTTTTATCTGCCCTTTTTGGCTTCTTTATCTGCCCCTTTTGAGTTCTCATTTTCTCTCATGGGTCTTTCTCTCAGACCCTGCCCACCAGGGCAGTATGGCATCCAGTACAATTTTCTACTGCATCACTACCCCTATATTAATGATATGGATCAGGTCTCAATGCATTTCCTAGACATACATGTCAGGTCTGGTGACTCAGAGTCTCCATAAATCTCAGGCTATGAATGGGTACAAATAATAAGAAATAATAAGAAATCTGCTTGAAATGACAATGCCCACTGACTGAGTCTTATATTCACTCCTTGGAAGGAGAAGACTTCACTTTATTTTTCCAGCAACTCTGTAACTGTTGTTTCTCTATATGTAACTATATAATTTCTTCAGTCAAAAGGAGAATTTTCATTTCCTTCAAAAGATTGTTCTGTTCAGTATAGTTATATGTTACTTTTTGATAAAGTTAAATTTTTACATTACTTCCACCCAAACTGCACTCTTTTCCTATTAAAGTCTCACAGTTAACAAGCTGTCTGACTCACCAAGTTGTATGAAAGTAGACATTAGAAGTTTTGTAAAATTAGTCCTTTTAGTACCCAAATCTTTGTTTCCTTTTTGTGTATAAAAAAGTGCTATGGCAAACATCATTACAACGTCAATATTCTTTTTCTCATTCCTTTCAATTTTACCTTCTCTCTAACTTCCTCATAAGAAAGGAAATTTTAAATACATAGAATTTTTACCTGAACTTTAAAATAGTTATTTTTAGAGCAATATGTATATCTTTATATCTCTAAATAGACATAGATGAAAAGTATACGATATATTCATCACATATAATATATAAAGCAATTCAATGACTCAGAACACATAGCACTGTCACATCTGGGATTCAGATGTTGCTGTCACAGGAAAATTTCCAATTCCCTGGAGTTACTTTTGCCTCTTTTGTTAGAAAAAGAAAGTACAAATTTGCCAGCAGGCTGAGGAGGCATTGAGAGGGAAATGAGAGACAGCCAGGCCATTCTAGCTCGTCTGCGCCCTGAACTCAAAGAGGATATACATAACTCCAGCAAAAAGCGAGTTGCAAACTCTTCTAGAATATAAACAGGAACGTATTTTCTCATGCCTCTCTCCTACTTCACTCATTCCTAGCAAAAATTTAGAAAATAATATTAATAATTTCAGTTCCCATGATAATCTCTTATCTTAAAAGTGGTCCTATGTAAAACAAAACAAAACAAAGCAAAAACAGCACTCAGTGTCAGTTTAAGTGAATTTTTCTAATAATTTTAGTGATACATGGCCAAGATAAAAAAAACTAGAAAGTACAGGGGAAAAAATCTCTTTGATCATAGTATCCAGAATCAGGTATTAGTAAATTTGATATAGCGCCTTATATGTTGTGTGCACATGTATGTATGGACATCATATATTTTGCCTTAACTTTTATTTGCTTAAATGGTCACTTTATATATAAAATCAAATCAAATGAGAGAACTGCTTGAAATTACATTGCCATTCCTCCCCCTCCCCATGCTTAAGGGAAACATTTTTATAAACAGGAGGCAAAGTGAGTTTTGAAGGCATGTTTTCAGAGAACTAGTAATTTTGGAGCTTTGAACAGCCAAATTTTTTGAATGGTAGGAAACAAAAAAAAAATCACAGAAGGCAGCAAAGGGCCAAGAAAATGGTTGAATAATCTGCTGTGTTGTTGAAGTGGGTGGAGGAGGGACTACATCAGTCTATTGCATCTCAACCTTATTCAAAGGAAAGTGGGCTCCATTTGATGGGCAGGATGCCAGGATGCAATAATAAAGGAGCTATGTAGGACTGCAACATGGTACTCTAGAAATACATTTTCCAATTAGTCTTAAGTGTTTATTCATCAAGGCATACCACAATGCTTTCGGTAACTGAGTTGTACAAGCAGCTGTAATTGGCAATTGAGAAGCATCAATGCAAATGTTTTGATGTCTAATCCTGAAATTTTTCATGCTCCACACTTCCAATGAATTGCCCCTTGGTCCTAGAGTGGGGTATATAGGGACTGCAGGTTCATAGGCTTACGATTATCAAGCATTCAATTAGGTCCATCTCATAGATTTCATCTTTTTTCTTGATGGCCTTAAGGATGAGAAGTGGGTTGAAAATGTTCTTCTAGCAAGCTTGGTAGATATTTTGGTTAAACATGGAGGACTGTTAGGATGGTAAATTTAAGAATACCTTTCCAGATCCTCTGAGGAAAAGAGATCAGAAGCCTTCTTTCCTCCCACATTTCAATAGATGGCTCAGTTGTATGTGCCCAATGACCACTGATGGCTAGGGTGTCAAGACCACCCCTGACAGGTCTGTTTTGTAATGCATCATATTTACTTCCTGGCCACTAACCTAGAATGATTCTTAAGCTAGATAAGAAGCTCTGGGGGCAAAGAAGATTCTCACAGAATGGTTCCTGACCTTTGAAAAGAAAGTCATTGGGAATGACAAGCTTTTGAGTTAAAAAAATTTTTTTTCTAATAGCACAAGCCTGAAAATACTACTTAAAAGGGTCTCCTCACTTTTTTTCTCCAAAGTTTTCAGATACTTAGTCTGAGAGCCTTGTGACAATTTTAAATCAATTTCCACTGTGAGTCCCCAGGGATGGGGCTCATACTAGCTTCCTCCAGGAGACTTCTCAGACTAATAAGGAGCCAGAAACTTACCTGGGAGGATGCTGCAAAGTAGAAAAATGGAATTTCAGGTCAAAGAAAAACTTAGTAGCAAAATTACCTCTTCTTGCAGACTGAAAATCACGCTTACAATAGAAAGAGAGTCTTATTTATAATGGGAAGAAGAGTGGAATCAAAATTAGGTTTTGAAAATAGCTTTTTGATAACACTATTTGACTCTTGATAAAAGCACTGTCATTAAAAAGAAACTTATTTCACTCTCCAAGTTTATAAAATAGTTTTCTTTTCCAGAGATCAAAAATAAAGGAGTCACTGATTTTGATTTGTACATAAAGCTCACGGTACATAGAGAATTATAGAGACCATGGCAAAAGTTAAATAAATTACAGCTCTAATCTTTGCCTATGCTTATTCCAAGTAATTAAAATATGAAGCTACTTCAAAGCCATAATAATTAAAACTGCATGGTACTAGAACAAAAACAGACATACAGACCAATGGAATGACCAGACATAAAGTCACACTTGTATGGTCAACTAATCTTTGACAAAGGAGCAATAAACATACATTGGAACAAGATGGCCTCTTCGATAAATGGTGCTGGGAAATCTGGTCTGTTGCATGCAAAAGAATGAATCTAGACTATTCCCACACACTATACACAAAGAACAACTCAAAATGAATAGAAGACCATTAAGATTCTTATGCAGATTTCCTTAAAAAGGGAAGGGCTAGCTGAACAGTATGGCTTCCCAACTTCCCTCATTGAACAAAGTGTCTTTAGACCCCTGCTCTGTACCTTCCTCCCCAATTTCTGCAGGGATCTGTGACTGAGAACCTGACCAATGTGACCAAATGGAGTCTGAACTCACAAATGAAAAGCCAGTGAGCAAATGTGGTAAATCTTAGAGACAATACTTCCTGAAAGCCTATGTGGAAGATGAGCTGGAATCCTAGGGAAATCACCCCATTGTCCCAACAATTGCAACACAGTCTCCTCTTGTGCCAGTTAAGGTGTGGTTAAACAGAGGAATCCACATCAGTTATCTTAAGGGGAGAACTTAATAGCATTTGGGTACTAGGTTATGAGAGAACTAAAAATGTAAAAAAGAAGCATGTATTTTCATGGATATAAACTGCAAGAAGTAGCTTCCATTTCTAGGACTGAGGGAACAAAGGAGATTGGAATTGCAAAAATTTATAATTTTTGAATGTGGGCTAAATTGTGACTTCTCCCCTATCACACCCCCACTTATCCCTCTCGCCCCCTCCCCCCCTTCATATATTGAAGTCTTATCCCCTGTGCCTTCAGAATGTGACTGTCTTTGGAGACAGAGTCTTTAACAGGTAAATTTAAATGAAGCCATTCAGATGGCCCTGAAATGATAGTGTTTTTAGAGGAGGAAAAATTTCAACAGGGACACATAGGAAAGGCCATGTGACAGCTCTGAAAGAGGGTGACCATCTGCAAGCCAAGGAGGGATGCCTCCCAAGAAACCAATACACCTACACCTTGTTTTTGAATGTCTAACCTTCAGAACTGTGAAGAAATAATCTTTTTGTTGTTTTAGTCACCTAGTCTAATAAAATAAAATAAAATAAAACATGAAGCTACTTCAAGACCATAAACTACTAACCCCCAGGCATCTGTTCCATACCACTCAACCAAGGATCCTAGTGCCAACTTCATCATCAACAGGCATCCTAAGTTTGCAGGTAAGGTCATCTAAATGCTCCTCACAAATCCTGTTGGGAACTGTAGGGAAAATGAAGTGTCTTAGGTTCTTTTCACTTCCCGCTGCCAGCCTCTACAGTCAGCACCTGTGGCCTTACTTTTCTCCCAGGTTTCATTACCCACACGTTATATCATGTTATTGCAAAAGGCCCTTGGGAACACAAGCATGGGGCATGCACACATATAAATACAGGCACCTGGGCCAAGAAGAAAAGGAAAAAGGGGAGATTTTTAGGAGCTAGGAAACACAGTTGCACCCTGCTGATCTTCCTGTGTTTATGGTCCTGATTTAGCATTAAAGGCATGTGAAAGATACTGAAAGCTCCAAAATTATCTTTCTGTCTGCCTGACTCAACAATAAACCTGCCTAGTCTATGATGGCTACCCAACAGGCACTTTTTTCTGTGCTCACTATAAACAGCCAGGAAGAGTCTTTTAGAATCAAAAAGCCAAAGGGTTAGAAGATATAGCACATATTTCTCCTGGGCCACCCAGGCTCGAAGCTGACCTGAAACACCTGAAACAATTGAACAGTTGCCCAATTTCCCATCATAACTGCTGCGATGTCCTGTATGACCAGCTGCAGAGGGTTAGCTGAGGGCATCCTGGTCTCAGAGGTAGCCTGAGCTGCTAATGTCATAGAGAGTCCACTGGGCAAAGATGGTCTATGACAAGAAAAGGTTTCAAAAATTGAAGTCTTTGCAGCTCAGGAAGCTTCTCACAGGATTCCTTAGTGTCTCCTGTGGTCTTTTAAGGCAACACATGCTGGCCTACTGCCTGAGTTAGCTCTGCTTCCTGATATCTCCGCAGGGTAAGAGCTCTTATCAACGCAGCATGTTGTTTATGGTTATGTTCTTTGCAAGCAAAGGAATCCAGCCTTTCTAGACATTCAGGCCTGGAATAAATAAATAAATAAGTGGCTTCATGGTTGTGTGGCCTGTGCATGGTCACGAGCCTCAAGCACAGGAAGGTCCCAAGCCCAGGAAGGCTGTACAGTTGCCATCTTCTGAAGCATCATCCTTTGTCATTTTCCTTCTAAAACTGTCCTAGCCCTTCATCAGGAAGCTTACCCGAACATGCACTTCCTCTCCTATATTTCTATGAAGGTTGAAGAACATGCACCTCCTCTCCTATATTTCTATGAAGATTGATGAGGCATGCAGGCAATGGGGAAGAGGTTGAGCTGGAAGAGTTTGCTTTATCTTCATTGCTTTCTGATCTTAGTGGGGGGGGGGGGGGGGGAAGTGTTCACCCACCCAGGGAACTATGGCCCTAGCAGCTCCAGAGGATTAGGATAACCTCAGAAGCTTCAGAAGCTAAGGTCAATTCCTAAGAGACTTTACACAAGAGTAGCAACACAGGGTCATTTCCTGTGTGTAGTACCTAGAGAATTCTGTTTCCCAAAAGAGTAGAAGGAATCCTGGTGAACTTGTGGTTTATACAACTGTTTTGTAATCATCCCAGTCTGGGTAGATTCATTGTCAGTTATCACAGATGAAAAGATAGTTTTGGGGGCTTTGGTGGATTTTACAGGTCTTTAATGCTGAACTGGGAGACAAACCTGAAACTTGTATCTCCTCGGAGTGATGCTGCCCTCTTATCCTTTATTCCTTGGCACAGGCATCTATTTACATATGCACATATCCTGTACTCTCTGGGCACAGATGTTCATAATCACAGACCACAGGTGCTAGAGACAGAGGCTAATGATGGGAGGGTGTAAAAATCCTCATTTTTAACTCATTTACAACTTATCCAGAAGAACTAAAAATCTCTCATCTATGTTCCTCTTCATTTGTACAGCTTGTGAGCTAAATAAATCGTAGAGAAGTCACCCAAAGCTCCATACTAGAGATACACTGTACATAGCTATATGATAGCTTCAGGACTTTCTTGCCTTCTGGTGGAGTTATGTCCTAATATCCCTATGGTTAAGTTGAAAATATTGTAAGTCACAAAAGTATTTAGTACGCCTAACCCATCATAGCTTCACCTAGCCTGACTTAACCATGCTTGGCACACTGTACAGTGTCAGGTGTTTACACCTCTGCATCTGGTGGCCGGCTGTGGCCTGAGGCTCACTGTTGTCCACAAGCATGGCACAAGCACCTCAACACATCTCACCTACCTAGGAGAAGATCGAAGCTCAAAGTGAGGTTCTTACTGAAGGCGCGTCACTTCCACAGCACTGTCAAGGTGGAACATCTTAAGTCAAACCATCCAAGTCAGGGGCTGTTGGTCCTACACTGAAATAATTTAATATACTCAATAAAACAAGGTGATGTTCTGATATTTGATAACATTTATAATTGTTATTGCACTGTGTGTTGATTAGGCATAAATAGCAAGCTGTTCACATGTGACTAAAATTAATGCTGCTTTTACAAAGTCAAATGAAGTTTTCCCTTCTTCTTTCCTTTGGCTCCTTATTTAGGACTGCTGACCAAGGGTGCTGGGTCTGCTGTTCGGCCCCTGGCTTACCTTGTCTCTGTTGGGCTCTGGCTCTGAGGCTGGCCACTGCAGATTCCATCATTGGGCTCCCTTGCAGGCTGGTTTGATCTATGAGAAGCATCAGCAGTTGAGTGCAGGAAGAAAGGTGAGGACTCTCTTCTAGTCTCCACTCCATCCTCCTCACCCCCTTGTATCTGGGTCTCTCGGTGAACAGAGTGCCTGTCAGGTGCTTCCAAGGCTCCTGTTCTCAGAGGATCCTGATCAGTCAAGTTTCTTCCCTTGTCCTTTTAGTTTGTTTCATATAACCTCTGTGCTGCTGTTAGCCTCCAGCTTCCTTATTCTCTTCACCCTTGCTTACCTCTGCAGTTGTCCTTCCTTACAGTTTCTCCAGAGTCCACCTGGAATTTGCCCAGTACCTGGAGATCACAGACAGGTCTTCGTGTTGCCTCTTCCTTTTCCCCCACCAGTTGTGCACATGCACCATTCTCGAATCTATTCTGTGATACCTGAAGTCTAACTAGCAATTCACATCTTTCCCCACTGCCTCTTATCTATACAAGTGTCTATGCAGATTGCCAAGGCTTCCCATATTTTTCTCACACCTCCAAATCCTCTCCTTTTCATCCCATTGAGTTATAATACTCTCCACATTGTAAGCTTTTTAAAAGCAGCAACATCCCAGAGTCATTTACAGTTGCCTGGGGCAAGGTTGAGTGCAAAGTAGGAAGTGGTATGATCCTGGTCAGATGTAGGAGAGAGTGGCCCTGGAATTGCTTCAATATTCACACCCTCATACCTCCCAGAACTGGCTCTAGCACCTGTGTCAAGAATAACCTTGACTGTCCTGGAGAGAGAGGCTTTGAGATGGGGCAGGAAGAGGGTTAGACCAAGTGCTTGCCTCAACCCATACTCTTTCCACTGACTCATCCTGTCTCCATTTCTTCAATTATCACCTTTTGTGTTGATCTTTGCTTCTTTCATCATAGGGGACTTCTTTGGCATAGGAGTCCTGCCTTTCATTTCTGTATCCCCAGCATCCGGCAACTGTGTTTGGCTCACATGATTATTGAATTAATTGCTATAACAGGTTTTCCTTTAAGACTTTTAATCATTAGTTTAAGAGAAGAGCGTTTGCCATATTCCTCTGGGTGGTAGGAGGTCGACATCAACCATGAAAAAGAGGAAAAAGAATGGGAGGGACATGGTCTCATTAAATGCTGTTGGCTTCATTGTGTTCTCCACATTCCTCTGTTGCATCAACACAAAGATGGGTGGAGAGCTAGTGTGCTTAAAAACAACTCTACGTTTGTGTGGCATGGAGGGCACACTGCAGACAATGTGTGCAAAGGCTTTTAATAAAAAACTCTGCACAGAGGTGTGTGGCACTGGTCTGCAGCAACAGCAGGAAAAAGTGCAAAGACCAGAGCAGAAGTCAGACCTCTGGGTCTGCCAGCACCCGTCACCAGAT
The DNA here is from genome assembly GCA_004024945.1 of Uropsilus gracilis. Lineage (NCBI taxonomy): Eukaryota > Metazoa > Chordata > Mammalia > Eulipotyphla > Talpidae > Uropsilus > Uropsilus gracilis. Next base: position 18,485 of record PVHY01017633.1, read on the forward strand.
TGGTGTAATGTCTATCATTTGGCCTTTTTATACCTTTTGATTTTAACCTATACACAGTTATAACTATGACATCTGCTTGCACGCTGACAAGGAGCACTGGGAAAGTCACCTGAGATGATGCAAACCAAACCACTTAGGCAACTAACCAGTTTGTGAGGAAGAAGCCAGCATTAACATCTACAACTGGACCTGGCTTGCCCAGGCCAGGAGGTGCTGGAGTGGGGGGAGGGAGGGGGCAGGAGATGCTCCATGTGGGAAGAGCAAAGGCATGATGGTGGCAGGTGTGCTGATTTCATTCCAGGAGTTAATTGTGTGCACTCCAGAGGCCCCTGACATTTTCCAGGCCTGCTTGGAGGCAGTGGATTACTGGGGAATTTGTGTTCCTGCCCATGCAGATTCCCTCTTGCTCCCCTGAGCTGTTCTCTCTGTTTTTACCTCCATGTGATTGCTCTCTAATCCCTCTCCCTCTCACACTTATTTTTGACCAGACCCATGTGTTTGACTCCAGAATGATTCCTGTGGATGAAGCTTGGACTCAAGACACTGGGTTGGAAAGTGACTCAAGGCTTCTACCATGAAGGATTCTTAAGGTTTTCAAGTGTATCCACTTATCCCATTAAAATATCTTAGGTCAGAACATTTTCATATTGCAACTCTGCATGAGTGGGGGGTATGTGTGTGTGTATCCATTCAGGGGCTATGTTTAGTGGAAAGAAGGCTCATGGGTCAAAAACCCATTTGAGTTTGTTTGGATGAGTAAGAAATGATGGGAATTCAGAGTGTACAAGATTATAAATATTACAAAGGTTATTCAAAATCTCATTTACTTTAGTCTGACTGCCTCTTTACTCTACATATTTAAATTCCATTTGCAGCCACCGACCCTGATACTCTTAAAGAAAATAACAACAAACAAGCTACTGCTAAGGGAAATATAAATTGGTTTGTTTGCTTCTTTAAACTCCTGGACAGTAGAAACACAAGCAATTGTTATTCCAAGGGTCTCAATAAGTATACAAAATCTTTGTCTTTCTTAAGAGTTGCTTTAAAGGTTAACCACTTTCTAAAGATTTCTTTGTGTCTGGAAACCAATTTTAAGTTCCTTTTGTCCAGTTTCAAAGTTCTTACAAACTTGTTAAATTTTCCCACACGAGCACATTTGCATCATTTAGGAAATGGAGAAAACTGTTTGCTTTAGGAAAATGTGTTTGTTGTTCTTCTCTGACATTTGCAAAGTTCTCATAGTGTGCTGGGAGTTGCATGCAGCTTCTAGAAGCCAACTGTCCCTGGAGCCCCTGGAGGTGTTTGTGTTCAAGAGGACAGGGGTCAGGATTCTGGGGTGCTGGCACCCCAGCCCAGAGCAGAGGCAGGCACACACATGGTGATTTGCAGTAGGAAACAGTCAAGATGAGAACCCCAGGCTCATCCCACCCAGTTCCCAGGCCGCAAGGCCCTCCTTCTTGGGCAGTTTTCCCCATCATCTTGTTTCATTACATTTGGAAATATCTCTTCCCATGTGAATTCCTGCTTGACTTCTCTTCACTTTTTGCTATAAATGTTTGTGCACAAGCCAAGGTGTTGTGTGTTCTGGCTCTGTTTTTTTTTTTTTTTTTTTTAAGGCTTCCCACAAAGAGAGATAAAACAATATCCATTGTCCTCAACCTAAGGTCCAGGTCAGGGATTCATAACAGAGAAAATCTTGACAATATCCATGTCCTCTGCTTTCCCCAGGATTAGAAAATATCATGTCTAACATGCAAAGTCTAAAACACCAACATTCAGTGTCTTCATTGACATGCGTTACCCAGCCATAAAAAGGATTTTTTTTAAAACTATGGAATCAGTCAGTGGACATTTAAAATGGGATAAGGGTTACAGAAATTCCATTTAAGCTGTGTGAAGGGGAGATGCACAGGACTATATATATTTCACTTTGCATCCAAGTCTCTCACTAAAGAGTCACCAAGCATTTGCCAATCACCCACAATGGTTGATTACTCAAAGTTCCCTTTGCCTTTTTAAAATGCAATTTTCTCTGTGACACAAAAGGAATTCTGATTTGCCTCACAAAATGGAGACCCTTTCTATTGAATCATAGGATGGGGCACTTTCTTTTTGCCCTAATGGTTTATCAAACAATTTTTAAAGATCCCAAATAAGGGGTATTTGGGCTTCCTGTCTATTTCATAATAGGCTGTATTTGTTCTCCATCTACCCCTGCTCAATGATACAGACTGCATTGTAATTATAGCCCATATAGGCTGTAATTGTTCAACAAAGAGGAATTCAATGAGGTCAAAACAGAATTTGAAAGCCAATGCAACAAAGCAGGTTGGGCTGCTTGTGTGGTGGTAGCTAATGGCACAGACATGGGTACAGAACAAGAAGCTGCCTTGGCCTGAGTGAAAGTCAAACTGTCATGTGAGGGAGGGCTGGTGCCAGAGGGGCCATGCTCACAGCCAAGAAGGCGGCTCCATGTCAGTTCCTGGCTCGATCTTGCTTCCTGGTTCTATCTGGACTTAAAAGGGAAAAATCATAAATGTAAAAACCCCATGAGGGTTTGACTCCTAGTAACCTGAAGAAGCATTTGCTCCTTTTTGAGGCTGGCAGGCATCACCAATATTATCTCTCCAGTCACTGAAAGATAAACTCCCTACCCCAAAATACACTAAAATCTGTGTGTACAATCATGACAACTTCCTAACTGTCCTAAGTGTGTTGTTCAGGATGGGTTTCGCTTCTCTTTTATTCTCTTAGAGCCATAATTCTTTCTAAGCAGCAACTCCTCACACAATAATATCCAAAAGCAGAAATAAAGGAGGTGTGACCCATCAAATATACTTTCTCACATCTTTCATTTCATCCAATGCTTAGAATTGGGTCATAAACCTCACCCCTAAACCAACCATGGGAAAGCAGAAGGACTTTAGTGGGGAGGGGGGGGCGCGAGATCCCCCATTGTTTACCCCCAGGAGCAGGAGCCAGGAGGAGGCAGGGAACTCACTATTCTGGTCAACATTGTCCAAGATGTCCGAATGTAATTAGGGTTCTAAGTTTTATCCAGTCCCGATAGGATCTAAAAGAAGAGTCACAAGCTACTGAAAGCATTGCCTCCTAAAGGAAATTGAAGCAATATAGGCTGGTGGGTAAATGCTAAATTGGAGAGCCGCTGCTCTGGGTTGCTTCATCAAGTGACCCCCTCCCTGCTCTGTGTCCTTGGGCAGCTCCCAGAGGAGCCCAGCCACAGTGTGCGCTACTATCAAAGGAGAATAGTGCCATTTACCACCCCCTGCTCTCACAGTTGGGCTGTATGATGATTAAAAGAAGCCTCATAAAGCTTCTCAGATTAAAGTTTAAAGTACTGAATTTTCTCGGGATGACAAAAACATCAGTTCGTTGAGCACAAAATCAGCATCCTCTGCTTCTCAAAGTGGTTTGGAAGCAGCAGAACCCAGGAATGGTTTCTTGCTTGACAACTGAGATTTTAGTGTCTCGGCTCTTCCCCTTCTCCCTTAGCTCCTCTTTGGCACACTTGTACTATCATTTCTGACCTCCTATCCACCTCTCCTCAAAGTCAAGGGCACCAAGGGTATAATGGGTCAAGGTTAAGAGTAAGAATGTGATGAGAGAGTTGAAAGAAGCAGGGAAAGAGCAGAGCTAAGAAGATTAACTCTGGTTTCCTTCCACACATTTCAAACCCTGTCTAAACACATCTTGTTAGCACTTAAACTTGACTGGCAAATACTTCAAGGTGCCCAGGACTGGCACGTTTTGGTTCATCATGGCAGGGTTCCATACATTTAGGGTTTTAAGCCAGTATGCCCTGGTTTCCAAAGCCCTCCTTCTTATGGTGAGATCATCAGCACGGTTATGTCCAGACTGAGTGGATGCACACATAGGCTGTTTTGTATGACAAACTCACAAACTCACCAGTTCTTTTTTTTGGGGTAGACATTCTTGCTAAAGAAGCAGCTGGTGCAAATATAAGCACACTGTGGCAAAATTTATTTTACCTCACCCCCAAAATAAGTTAAAGTGATTTTAATATAAGGATATAGCAAACAGAATTTTAAAAAATAAAGGGAACTTGGAAAAAACTTTGAGAAAAGATGTATCAGATGGCTATCCTAAAATGAAACAGATTAAATATAAAACTTCATAGCCAAAGACAATAAGGGAAATCTGATGGGTTAGATTATTTTTTATCTAATTTTGTTCTTTTCTTATTTTCTCCATATGTATATTATCTGTATTATGGCAGGTATATATACATATATATGCTTTTATATGATGTGTGCGTATATATATAATCTTTTCTTGAAAGATATGCTTTTACCATTTACCAGGAAAGTTAAAATAAGCTGTCACCAAATTCAAAGGGGGAATTTAATCATGTATCGTAAATTATTCATGGAATAAACTACAATACTTGTTGATTGACTAGTTGGTCAGTCACACTGCTTTTTACAAAAGGAACATATGGAATAACAAAGAAGAAAATATCTTTATCTGGTTTTGTAGGAAATACAGTCATGTTTTTCATATCAATGCTTCTTCAGACAATTTTTTTAAAAAGCAGATGGTATATCACTTTATTATGACTGAACAAAAACATTTCCAAAGGAAATGAAGCTAAGAAAAAAGGCCAGTTACAAAATTTACATTTCTATTCCTAATGCTTATTGTCATCTATAAAATATCCTAGTCTGCCTTTGCATATTGTGTTACTAAATTAGTCAAAATGGTGCTTCTTCCTTCTTCACTTGTAAGCACTCTATCTCTGGATGACTTTGCACGGAACCTTCTCTTCAGTCTAAGGTGACTTGACTTATTGGGAACAAACTAAGTTCTGGAATCAGATCGGCAAGGGCTCAAACCCTGCTGCCGTCACTTTCTATAGTAATAACTAGAGCAAGTTCCTGAGCTACTTTTAGCTTTAGTTCTTGCTTTGGTAAAACTGAGATAATATTACTATCTGGATACTTTGTGACCTCTTTTCCCTCCATCAACATACCAAGTCCTGCTGATTAGTTTCCCTCAATAGTCATAAATCTTCCCTCTCCACCTCATTCCTTCCCATTGTTACCTAATTCAGTCACCATTTCTTTCACTTGTTTCACACACTGTGTCATTCAAAACAGCCCAGCCTTCCCTCTGATCTCCCTGCTCCTGTTTTCCCCTCCTCCACTCCATTCTCAAAGAGAACTTACTAAAACACAAACCAATTGTGTTACTACTTAATATCTTTCATCACCTTGGCATGGCCCCAGGATAAGGTCCAAACTGCTACCAACAGATCCTAAGGTCCTTCTTCATCTGACTCCATGTGTGTGTGTGTGTGTGTGTGTGTGTGTGTGTTTCCCAATATATGGTCTAGCCACAGCGGAACTGTCTCCCTCTCAGGGAACCCATCCAGCGCTGTCTCCGTTTTAACCTCTCTGTCCCTCCCTCCTTCTTCCTGAGCTCTGGTGGTTTTCACTGTTCACAGACCCCTGTGGATACCACTTTCTCCTGTAGCCTGTCCCTCAGGTTTCCTATCCTGGATCCCAGCATTGCTCCACAGCCCACAGAGGAAGTTTTGTCTCATGAGCTTCCTCTGTAGCCTGCACGGTCTATGCCTATTTACTTCTCTCTTTAGCCATCAGCTCTTAAAGAGGTGACACCACATTTCCCCATCTTTTTATCTTCAGGGTGCAACTCAGTGCTTCATAGGAGGTGCATAATAAATATAAAATCAGCAAAACATGAGCTAATGAAAGTTTTTTAGGATTTTTGTGTGAATTAAATGAGATAAAATAGACACGGACTGGAAACCTTGCATGCATTCACTAAATGATAACCCTTATGATTGTTATTATTGCTACTATTATCCCCCCCCCCGCAAGGAATACTGCATTCAGAAATGTTCATATCCTTTGCCTATAGACACCCCATGTGCAACTGTCTCAAGGGCTTTTGACATTTTAAACTCCAGAAATATAATGAACACTACTATAGCAGTAGTTTTGTTGGGTCTTTGTAAAAATGTGCCCCTACCTCTACCTCCTTTATTTTCCGATTCGAGTGCCTCTTGCAACCTTTTACAAATAAGTGGGTTTATTCATTCTAACATGCGCTTTCACCAGTTGGTTCACTTCTATGTAACCCCTTGTGTCCCTATTCAACAGAGGCTAGTAATTACCATAGCAACCACAGCATGTGGTGCCTATGTGCTCTCTCAGAAACAAAGCATTTGCTTGAAAAAAATTACACACACACATTAATTTGTAACATGAAATTGTATTTCATGGTATTTAGGAAGGGAAATCATGCCTCCCAATAAGCAGACTTACCTCTCTTTCTAGACCAGGGGCTCATGCTGCTGGTCTTCCACTTCCCCACCCCCACTCCACTCCTCATGCACATATTGATTCATTTTAAAAATGAAATTTTTGTGCAATGGGAAAAAGAAAGATGGGAAGGATTCAGTTTCAGAGGGAAGGTACAAAGGTCAGTGAGAGGGTGCAGAGCCCTGTCTAGCAGTTGTTCCTGTCTGAGTGATGATTATACGACCAAGGGGATTTATTAAAATGGAGCCCATTGCCGTTACACCGAATGAGGCTCTCCATAAATTCTGTGGCAGCCTGTCAATGGCTAAGCCCATATGTAATGCTTAAATACAGCGCTTGCATCTGCTGGCTGGTGTCTGCAGCCCAAGCCGGGCTCACTTCCCCAAGCACTGGGTGTGCCTGTGCTTTCACTTTGCTGCGCAATCAAGAGCCAGGGCCTGAGAAGCTGTGCGTGCCCAGAAAGGGAGAGTTCGCATTCTCACTCGGGCTGTGTGCGCGCGCGCGCGCGCGCCTGTTTTTCCAGCAAGATGGTATGTCTTAGAATCTGACTGAATCAGGAGGTAGGCACTTGTTCTGGTGGGGGATGGGAAAGGGAAGAAACGTGGTTACCGAAGTGTCAGGCCCTGAGGGATCATAAACTCCTCCCCTGTCCACTTAAAACGTGGAAGGAGAGAACTTTGTGTAAGAGGGCAATCTCCTCAAGTCACCAGAAGAGAGAAAAAAACCTGGGGTGAGACTCTGGCTTCAACTAGACCTTTTATCGGTTGTTGTTTAAACCCAGTCAGTTGGAAGTCTCTTTAGGAGTTCTCTGGTTGAAACTCTGATTTTTTTTTTTTTTTTGTCAAATTACTTTGGTCTGAGGAAGAAAATAATACATTCCCATCAAAGGCTTTGCAGGGGCCCAGAACAATCTGAACCCTTTACTGTTCTGTGGGAATTCAGTCAGACTTCGCCAGTAAATGAGATTTTCTCAGAAAAGGGGGCTCAAGAACCACGGACAGGGCCATGGGGTGAGTGTGTGGGCGTGGAGAGACGTGGGGCGCGCGTTTGTATTTTCATCTGGGTTCACCAATCACTGGATGAAAATTCCAAATTTAACTCCTTAAATGAGAATTCCTGGCTACCAACTATTATTTACCTGCTTGGACTGAGGAGATACCAGCACTGGGGTAAGGTGATTTACAATCCTGTACTAACAACTTGGAGAAGTCCTCCTAAGACGTGCAGCTCTCTGGGAAGACACTGCCTTTGACCTACCTGGGCTAATGTCTCCAAGAGCCTGGGAAGTATAAGCCCCAGTCGTTCAGGGGCACTGCATAGTGCCTCCGGTGACTTTGCAGGAGAAGCCACTAGAGGGCGCCTGTCACCCAGTCATCGTTCTGAGTGGCACCTCTGCCTTCTACAGAGGCCACATTTAGCTGAGAAGCAGAGAAATCAGTGACGTGGGGAATTATTATGCACAGTTCATTTCCTTGTAATTTAACTCTCAGAGTAACAAAAGCATAATGTATAGCCTAGTTTTCTGGTCTGATTTACAACAATTTAAACTAAAAGATGATTTCTTCCTTGCCCCACCCCCTTCTAATCACTTCTGCTGATATCAGCAGCTGAGAATTTTGTATTTCATCACACCACCCTACCCTCCCACTGCTTCGAATCGCAGAAGAGGAAAATGAAAAACAGGGCTCCCAGAAAATAGAGCCACACGCGGATTCTCACTTTCTGTTTCAAACGCCACTGTAGTCTGACTGTCCATTGAAAAACCTTTGTTTTCACTTATCATGGCTCCTTAGTATCTTCCTGTACTTTAAATCTATAGAAGTCGGAATGGACGCAGCACTTCTGTCCTCTATCCTCAAAGGGCTGTGGTGACAGTTTCAAACCCAGAGGTAAGGGAGTGAACCCAGCCTCCCAGCAGCCCTCCTCACACACACCCTCCTCTGGCAGTCCTTCCCTGTATGTTCCAGTTGGCTTTGATCTCTCCTTCCCCTGGCTCCTGGAGCACTTACTGACTCTACCAGCAATTTTGCATTTCGTAGCTATCGTCTTGTTCTCTAATTGCTTCAGATATGCACTTTTTTCTCCCCCAAGAAAAGGAAATCCGATTTTTTTGAGCACCTACTTTGTCTAAAGTTCTTTGCTAAGGACTGTACATAGAATGTCCTTTAATTCTTTTAACAACCCTATGGTTTATAGGTGATTGATTTCATTTTACAGATGTGAAAACTGAGTTAGAGGTTAAGTAGCTTATAAAAGATTATTCTGGGAGGATTCAGACAGAAATTTCTTCCTGTTACATGATTTTGATGCCCACTTTGATTGAAAACCGATATGAGCATCTCACTTTTCCACAACAAATACCATGTATAATGGTGGGGATGTGAGTACACATATGCACACTTGCATACATACACACTCATACACCCCCCCACTTACACATATAATCTTAAATACTGTCTCACACACACAGTTGTTCTTTACAAGATAGTTGAGCTCTGACTAGATTAGCTCTTGCATCTTGGTGGAAAGGCTACAGTTCATTTAAAAATTAATAATTTTCTGAATATTAGCCAAGTTCTCACCCTCCTTTTACAGAGACTTCTCTACCATATGTTTAGTAGACATTTAATAAATAGTACTTATTACAGTTCCATCTCCTTGAATTTGTGCTGTTATAATAGTTGTGTCTTCCTATCTTAGGGAAAGAGGAATAAGACATGTTATTCCAGAGATTTAATACAAAGACTAAGAACCAGAGCCCCTTCATGGGCTCTAGTCAGCTACCAGATTAGTGGATTAACTGGGACTAGTCAAGTCTAGGTCTTTGACTCATAGCACAATGTCCTATCCATGACATATATTGTCTTGTTTCTCCTTTATGCAGCTCGGTTTAGAAAGATATGGTCTTATCTTGTATTTGATTGTTTTCAGCTCCCAGATCTATCCCTCATCCCAAAATATTGGAGGATAAATCAGTCAGGAGGAAGACAATGAACTACTTTCTTAGCAGTGAAAGCAAAAAGAAAAGGGACAGAGAGGGTCTTATATCTTGAGGACATACAGTATGTCCTAAATGGTTGAGAGCAGTAAGTGGTAGATGAAATGGTCAAAATGTGTGCTATAAAAGGCTTGGTGTTGCCTACCTCCCTACCTGCTGGTCTGCCCGGGTATCCAGCCCCCTGGCGTAACATCCTGTCAGATATACCTAAGCCTCCAAGATTCTATTTCTGTTTGCCTGAATCAAACCATGAACCTACTCATCCTGCGATGACTGGGCAACAAGTGGTTGTTGTATAGAATGCTTTCCCTTTTATTGATGGGAACGGGCAAGTGATTAACAAAGTGGAACCCACAAAGCAACAACAAGTATCCAAAACCTCCCAAACTGCTCAGAGCATTGGACTGCTACAGACCCAGCCAAACAAGTTAACAAGATAAAGTCACCCAATAAAGCCAGAAGGAACGTGGTGTCTAAGGAGGCCCAGACCCTATGAGGAAAAAGGCCTCTCATCTTCATTGGATTCTGACCTTCAGGAAGCAAAGGGAATTGGGGCACAGAAGACCATTGAATCTTAACCTCTACACCACATTCATAAGACATATGGAACCAATAAGATTATTTTGCTCCCTGTAGGGTAGTTTTAAGAACTTGGAATTTTAGGGACTAAGGATACAAAAAAAGAAACATCTTGCACATCATGGGGATCTGAGCATCAAGGCAACTGAGTAGTTAGATAATATCTAGCAGTAAGCGTACCCCAAGAACTAGATGACCACAGTGTTCTACCCAGTTTTGACACAAGCCCCTGGCACTTTGAAAGCATTCTCTGTGCCAAAGTTAGGATGGAGAGAAGGAAAGATGCTGGATTTAGAGGAGAGAAGTTCAGATAATCTTAATTCCTGATTCTGCTTCTTTTTTGGCTCTGTGACCTTGTTTATTTGTCCTAATAAATGTGTCTAGACTAGATAGAGAATGGAAATGATAGTCCCTACTCCTCAGAGTCACTATGAGTATTAAATAAAATAATGCATGAGAAATAAGGATGTAGGAAAAAGTGGATTTTTGGATTTAACAGAACTTGCATGTAGAATACACCTCAATCTTACCTTACCCACCAGGTAGCTGCCATATTGTGTCATATCTAAAATACCGTTGACTGTAAGCTACAGCAAGACTTTATGCATCACCCAGGAAAACAAAAAACACTGCCAAAGAAACCCTACTCTTCATGGATTGTAAGCTATATCCCAACACTAGAGTTATTAAAATGTAAAAAAGAAATTACTTTAAAATGTACTATTTCAAAGGTAATGATCAACAGAGTGAAGACAATCTATAGAACAGAATAAACTATTTGCTAAGTATATATGTGATAAGGAGATAGTCTCTAAAGTATATATAAAACTCTGTTAAAGGCAGGGGGGGAAAGGCCAAAACATTCTAATAACCTGAATAGGTATGTCTCCAAAGAAGATGCACAAATGACTGCTAGGTTAAAAAAATTGCTCAAAGTCACTTGTCAACAGGGAAATACAAATCAAAACCACCATGACCTCTCACCTCACACTCATCAAGATGGCTATAATCAAAAAGACAGAAGACTATACATATTGGTGAGGATGTGGAGAATAGAGCATCATTGGTGGGAGTCCCAAAGAGTGTCACTGCTGTGAAGTTATGCTGGGTCTTTAAAAATTAAAGGTAGAACCACTTTTGGTATTTATCCCAAAGGACTAAAATCAGGATGTCAAGAGGGATTAATACTCTTGTGTTCATTGTGGCACTGGTCACCACAGCCCAGAGGTCACCACAGCCCACGCTGGATGGCCATTGAAAGACGAATAGATAAGGAAAATACAGCAGATGAAAAGAAAGATAATATGAAAATACTGTTCAGTCATACAAAGGGGACACTCTGCTATTTTTGACATGGATGAATCTTCAAGAAATTATGCTGACGGGAAATAATTATGCTTCAAGGGAAATAAAGGAAAAGCAAATATATACCTCCAATTTTATGAAGTCTCTAAATAGTCAAATTTATAGACTCTAAGACCAGGATAGAGGTTACCAGGGCCTGGGAGCCAGGGTAAGTGGGCATGAAGTCTCAGTTAAAGCTAGATGAGGAAGCTCTAGAGATCTCTTATATGACATTGTACCCAAGTCAACACTATGGTATTGTACACAAATAATTGTTAAGAGTATGTGTTAAATATACTTACCACAATAAAATAAAAAAAATAAAAGAGGGAAATCTTAAAGTGAATAAACAATGCTTTCTTGGCTTACCTGTGGGTTACCAAGTCTCTGAGAGACTATAGACAGAGTGGTTTCCCTGCCAAGGATACTGACTGATGGGAGTGAATATGACTGACTGGGGAGTGTATGTGTGTAAGGGTGGTGGAAGAGGGGGATGGGAATAGGGTCAGGAAGCTAAAAGAGTTAAAAATGTAAGGTGGGGGTGTGATATAAAGGGTTCTGGAGACTCCTGAACCCCAATTTATTTTAGGGGAAGAAACAGTTGAAATATCTGATAGATGTGAGGGTGGGAGGATGTAATGATTTACATCATCACAGCAATGCAGTGCTTGGTTCTTAAATTGACTCTGATCTAGTCATGAAACGGTAACCACGAAGGGCTTTTTACCTTCACTTTAACACATACAGACGTGCTTCTCTCTCCGAAGCAGGCTACAAGCAGTGCCTTTGCATCTACACTGTACCTTCCTTTACCATTGATATGCAAAAGCCAGCCAGCTGCTCTCTGCTTTCAGCTCCAAAAACTGCAGAAAAGAAAAACTTTAAAACATAGTTTAAACTTTCCACTCGTGGGTTCTTACCACCATCCCCAGCCTTCTCAACCAAAATACCAAACCAATGTAAGACTATCAGTGCAGACTAATTTATTTCTAACAAAGTGATTTCTAATTATCCTAATAATTACAAACGAAATATGTAAGACTCAGAATACTTCAACATTGTCCAAAACCTTTCTCAGTATTGTCCAAAGTCCTTTCCCAGATTGCCCCAAAATCCTCAGTCTCTCAGTCCTGATCATCTCACCAATGTCCAGACAGAGTCCATCTCCAGACGCTTGAAGACATGTTCCTTTGACTGCTCCTCCTTGTCTTCCACGCTGTCTTCTCCTTGTC
>PVHY01017634.1:0-30967 GCA_004024945.1 Uropsilus gracilis
AAAAAAAAGAATCCTAAAATAGGGGTTAAAAGATTTCTCATGCCACAAGGATGAAATCTCTTGTGGCACTAACATGTTTTTAAAGGTTTTTGTAAGTTCAGAATAAATTTAGCAAATCCAAAATTTGTATTAGTGTTTGGTTTTTGTTTCTTATCACTAAAGGTATCCAAAAATAGTAACTGTCAGAGAAAGAACAGTTTTTGGTCATATTTTGTTGAGAGATAGATAAATAATGTTGGGCATTAAAGATCTCTAGGCTTTGGTTTGTTACTATAATAAGGTTGTATTAGGTGATCTAAAGTTCATATTGCTCAGAATTCAACACTTGTGTAATTAGCTTTTTGATATTTCATTAAGTTCATGTATTAACATGTACAGCTGTCATTATTGGGAAGCTATAATTTGGGCTTTTGAAAACATGGCAGTAATTGGCTATTTTAACTTTGCCTGTTACCTTTCTGTTCCTTAGTTACCGAGCTGATACCCAGACATACCAGCCTTATAACAAAGACTGGATTAAAGAGAAGATCTACGTGCTTCTTCGTCGGCAGGCCCAACAGGCCGGGAAATAGTTGAGCTGGAAGAATTAGGGGGATGGGGGTGGGCTTGGAACACAGGTGTGTACAGCGTGCTGTAGTGGAAGTTTTGTATTATAGTAATCCTGTTTCCATTTTGGTACACTCTAGCCAGGATTGAATGTATTAGATAAATGTGAAGATCTTGTTCAATCTGAAACCCCCATTGCCTGCTCCCACCCTTCCCCCCTTTTTTTTACTTAAACATTTTTATGATGTTTTAGAAGATGGAGGTTGTTCTTTGTCAGTTAATATTGGTTTCAATCCTTCAAATTGTTCATATCTGCTTATTAATAGTCACTGTACTAACCTTGGGGGGAGGTGGTGGGGGGAGGTGGTGAGGGGAGGGTGACACTTCAGTTATGTCCTCAAGATAAAGTCAGTGGAAAACAAATAAATGTTCTTTAGTTATATTTTCTGAGTGATTTTATTTTTTTTGTCTCTGAACATTGAATTTTCTTGCAAAGCACTTGTCTCTTTTAAAACCAATAGGCTGCTACACAAAGAATTTGAAGAAAGCTTATATATGTGCTAGATATATTTTGCTGTGATTTATGTGAAACTGTGGGAGCCCATCTCAGAGATGAGAAACTTGCAATCTAAATCTTTGCAAGTTAAGCTCTCTGCCCCCCGCAGGAGGAACAATCTGGGAGCTGACCTGAGAATCAGGGGACCCCTAGGGGCGTAGCTCCCCGGACCCCAGGTATAAGAGTGCTGAAGTCATGAACTACATCTTTATTAAGAAAATGTAGGAGCCCCGCCGTCAGATTCTATATTTTAATTAGATTCTCTGTGGAGAATCACTGAGATACTAGAATGAGCCCAAGGCAAGGAAAACTGGGAGAACCAGATAAGCTTTACAACCAAGGAATAACCTAGGGTGACTTGTAACCAACTTTTATTATCCTGATTCCCTAAAAATGATTGCTTAGGAATGTTTAGTAGTATCTAATGATAATCTATTTTCTCTTAAGATATTGATCTCTGTCTTTCACGTTACAGTCCTCACGAGCTCATGATAATTACCCTCACGCGGTCACTTCTGCCTCTCACTGAGATAATGCACCCACTACTCATTAGATGCCCCTCCCCTTGGGATGTTAAGTAACTTGTTTAACAATATAAAAATGTGGCCCGAAAACCTACCAAAAAAAGCAGCAGATTCCTCGCTCACAAAATTCGTGTCTGTGACCATCATTCGCCTGCCTGAGTTTTTCCTGTCTGCCTGAAGCCCACACTCAGCGGTCTTTCTTGCACGGCCGGTCCGTAGCATGAAACTAGCAAGCTTTTTTTTTTTTACTTTATTTCTCCACCCATATAAGTGAATCTCAATTATAGCTCCAAGATTTGTACATACTGCTGATGAACACATTATGAAAGACTTTCTGATAACCGAGCTTATCTGCAGCTAAGGTGGTTACTTAGGTGTGGTCATGTGCTCTTTCTGGGAGATTCTTGTGCCCTTCACATAGCCTTTCCACTGTTGAATACTGATTGTCTTTCCTATATGGGAGCTATAAAGGTAAGGGAGAACCACAAATAAGTACAAGATAATCTTGTTTTTAATGTGGAGAGTATGATCTCTGTGATTTGAACGCAGATTATTGTACTTTGTCATCAAGTTACATGGGCATTGCCCTAATGCTGCTCTTACCATACTTTACTGATAGTGTCTTTACAAACTTTAAGATTGGCAGTTTACTTTTGGAAGCTTCACTGCTGGCTTAACAATCTCCTTTGACCTGCTTCTTCCCACCTCCACCTTATTAATTTTCTTGTTTCATGCAGAACCAGATATGATATTAATGTATATAAATTTTTTCTGTGTACTTATTAATAACTATTAATGAAATGTCATCTGTATGAATGATTATTAAATTAGGGTGTGTTACAATTACATATAGCTGTAATTAATGTTTCATTAAGAATCAAATTTTAAAGTAAAAATGTTCTCACAGAAAAATAGATACAAAGGTAAATTGTAATATCTCATCTTTCACTTAGCCTGTCTAGCTAATAGTTTTATTTCTCTTAACAGATCAAATCTTAACATCTTGTTTTGGATAAAAGAAAACTAAAGCGAATTTGAAGGGGATGGGATCCTTTGGTTCTCAAATACACTATTTCTTGGCTTATAGAGGAAAACGATTCTCTTAAGGATGGTAGATGATGAGCAAAAAGAGGAGCAGTGTTTTGAATCATACTTTACAGGGTTTAAGAAAGAACAATACTGGAATAAATAAGGAGAAATAAAAATACAACCGTATCCAGTATTACACATAAGAATAGAAGTAGCCTTTTTATTGTTAAGGTGAAACCTATAATGAAACTTTTCAGTGGTTTGGCCCACCTACAATCGCTGTTCCATGTTGTTAAGACGGAGTATTGATTGTGTGGCTTTTTCCCAACTAAAGTAAAACTAGTTTAATTGCTTACATAATTTATACTGCTACCTGAATGTGAAATCTACCAGACCAATTATAAAATCCACCAATCTCTAGTTCACATTTTTATATACCTGATAATTTCTAAAATACTTCTGGATAATGACTACTTCTGTCTTTTAGCATTTGACCCCAGAGGCCTCAGGAGTATTCAAGAGACATCTTAATTTCTGTTTCTCTGGCTTAAAATATTTCCAGCAATTCATTAAATGCCCAAGCAAATTACTCATTTTAGTCATATTATTTAAAGTAGAGGGATTGTGGTGAACTTTTACTTTCAAGGATAACCTATTTTTTACTGTCCTGAAAACCAAACAGACTAGATTGGAAGAAAGAGGACAGGGTAGTTGTTAGTATAATACCTGTTTCAAGATGGCCTAATTGTTTTACTAATTGAAGATTACAGTAAAATTAGGATCAGTATGTGTACTATATTTGTAGGGATACTTTTGAAAATGTTAATTTGAATATCAGCATAGTACTGGTGTTATGAATTAGGCATAGCATTTACTGCTTAAAAACATGTTACATATATCTTAATCATCAGCAGTCCTTTGAAGTTGGAAATATTTGTGTTACATGGCCTTAATCCCTTGAAAAATTGTCAAATAGGTTACCATCTTGGCAGCAGTAGATATCTCAGGACCTTGAAAGGTGTATCTTTAGTTCTTCTGTTAATTATACATCTCAGCTCATTTGTTTTTCTTGTGTACCTTTGATCAGCTTTGCTATGTTTTCTCCCATTTGATTCTTTATCATGGCAATTCTGAACTGTGTATGTAATCGGAAGAATACATGTTCCATGTCTTTGTGATTGGGTTTTGAAGAGTATTCTTGTTGTTCACTCTGGTGGTTTCCTCCTCTGAGGATTTAGGTTGCATTTGTTATTGTGGGTTTTTTTTTGTTTTTGTCTCCCTATTACATGCTTTTTAAAAAATAAGAATGCAGAGCTTCTACTTTTCCAGTAGGTTGTGCTACTGGAAAACAGTGACTGCTCTGTTGCTGGGTCTTCAGTGAGTGAAGCAACTCCTGTCTAGGGGTGGTCTGCCATTATGGGTTTGCCTTCAAGCCCCTTCCAGGAATTTGCTGAGGTCATGTCTGTTGGGGTGGGTCTGCTGCCCTCATGCTCCTCTGGGGAGTTTACCTAGGTGACTCTGCTGCTAACCTGACTTCCACTGGGCAGGACTGAAAGTATATCCTCAGGACAGGAATTGTATGGAATGTGGTTTAACTTATTTTTCATGGAACTAGTCAGCACAGACTTAGACCAAACTAGTCTAGTGAGAGGAAGGAGCATGTTAGATGTTGGATACCTATTGTCCAGTAAATAGAAACCATTTATAGTGACCTATGCTGTTTCACACATAGGTTCTTTGCCTAAATACCTTATTTCATCTTCATTCCTGCATATCAATTGTTTTACAACTGTTAGTACTGAGATTTAAGAGCAGTTATTCAAGGTCAAGAAGTAAAATCTTTATTTTGGAAGCTTTTTAAAATAAGATTCCCAGACTTTTCTTCTCAATTACGGGTGCGTAAACATTTTCTCTAAAGGCCAATAGTAAATATTTTAGAGTCTGTAGGACACGTGTGTTGCAAATTCTTTTTGTATTTTTTTACAACCCTTTGAAGATGTGAAAACCATTCTTAGCTTGCCAGCCATACAAAAATAGTCTGTAGGCTGAATTTGGCCTGTGGGCTATGGTTTGCCAACTCTTCCTCTAAAGAATCTGATTCAGCCAGTCTGGATTAGGCCCAGAGAAAATGCGAATTTTTAAAAAAATTCCCTAGAACTTCGCCATCATAGAATGAGTGTCAGACCTGATACTGCATTTGAAAGTTGCAGGTGAGCACGCTTTGAGTAGCAATGAATTCCTTACCACACTACTTTGTAGGAGATAATATAAAATGCCTGGTGCACGTTAATATGTAGCAAATAATTGCATCGTAGAATATTTCAGGGTGCATACTAGACTACAAAAATTAACAGAAGTGATCTTAGGCAGTGTGGAACTCATTGCTAGTAGAGTAGAGATGAGCCTAGTTTATACAAGGAGCAATATAGAAATGTATGGAAGGGCATGCTGGGGTGTGGTGGGAGAAGATAGGTGTCGAGAAGCAGGTAACAAGCAGAATATCAGGCTAATCAAACTCTAGTCTAAGACACAAAGGCAAATGAATTATGGACTAAGAAGAGCTAAAGGGCCTGAGAACCTAAAATCATGAAGACAATCTGGGAAGTGGCAAGGCACAATAAATTAGTCAGAGGGATGCTTAGTGATTTGCTTCCCTGTCTCCTGCATAAATTTGGTTTATAAGCCTCACCAAAGACATTTTACCTTTGAAGACAATAGTAATCCCTTCAGCTACATTTAGAAATCTTGTGTCAACTTATCTAGCACATTCCTTTCTCTTTTGTAATTACACGTTTCAACTGGATATTCAGATTGAGACATTCTGAAAAGGCTGGTTTAAAAGCCCCTACTGTGCCAAAGATAATTTTCCTTATGCTTTTCATAAGAATAGAGAGAAGGCTTATGAAAACTGATTGCATCCCTTAATGGAGACAGATCCTGTATCTTCGTCAACAGATGCTTGAATATAAGGTCTCTGGACTATAAGGAAAATGGTATAGATCATGATTTTTTCCTTGGAAGCATGAAGTTGAAGGAGTTGCCATGGTAAAATGCTAACTCCAATCTTCACCTATAGGCATTTGTTGTGGAGTACCTACTCTATTTCAGGCCAACTATATGGCACACCCTCCTCCATCTTTGAGGAAAAGTGTGGTTGACACGAAGGGAGAAAACTAACAGAATCATAAATGAAAAAGAAGAAATTACAATAGACAGCACAAATCCCGAGGATAAATAGAGATTATTATAAACATTTATGTGAAAACAAGTTTAGCAACCTCGATGCTGGATGAGATGGACAAATTTTAGAGTTCTGCAACCATCCAAAACTCAATAAAGAAGACATAGAAAGCCTAAACAAACCAATCACAAGCAGCAAAATTGAAGCAGTAATCAAAAACAAAAGGCCTGGACCACATGAATTTACAAATGAGTTCTATCAGATGTTCAGAAACGAACTGATGCCTATCTTACAAAAATGGTTTCAAAAAATAAGGAATTCTACCAAATACACTTTATAAAGCCAACATCATATGAATACCAAAAACAAAGATAACACAAAGAAGGAAAACTACAGGCCAGTCTCTTAATGAACACAGGCAACAAAATCCTAACAAATAGAATCCAACAATGCATCAAAAAGATAATATACCATAATCAAGTAGGATTTATCCCAAGGAAACAAGGATGGTTCAACACCTGAAAAGCAATTAATGTAATTGAACACACCAACAAAAAGAAATTAAAATGACACGATCATATCATTAGGTGCTCAGAAAGCATTTGACAGAGTTCAACATTCATTTATAATGAAGGTCCTTGAAATCCTTGGGATAGAATAAACGTAAAAACAATATATGACAAACCCACAGCCAATAACCTAAACAACAAAAAACTGAAAGTCTTCCCATTGAGATCAGGAATAAGACAAGGCTATCCACTCACCACTGCTTCCAATAAAATGCTGGAAGTTCTTCCTAGAGCAACAAGGCAAAAGAAGGACATAAAAGGAATCCAGATAGGAAATGAAGTTATCACTGTTTATAGATAACATGATAATATATATAATTAAAAGCTAAAAACTACAGAAAAACTAATGAAAACAATAAGTCAGTTCCAAAATCAGCACACAAAAATAAGTAGTCTTTTTATATGCAAAAAACCAGTCCAAAGAAGAAGAAAGAAAACCACTCCATTTACAGTTGTACTAATGGAAATTAAATACCTGGGAATAAACTTAACAAGAGCTGTGAAACATTCAAAGAAAACTACAAAACATTATTAAAAGAAAGAGATGCAAGGAAATGAAAGGCATCCCCTGCTCATTGGATTGGAAGAATTAACATTATCAAAATGACCATCCTACCAAAAGTAATCTACAGATTCAATGCAATTTCAATAAAAATTTCAAGGACATTCTTTAAGGAAATAGAATAAATATTACTGAAATTCATAGGGAATGATAAAAAGCTTCAAATAACCAAAGCCCTCCTGACTTAAAGGAGAGAGAACGGAGGGGTTACATACCCAGACTCCAAGTTATACTACAAAGCTATAATAATTAAAACAGCAAAGTACTGGAATGACATACACAGACCTATGGAACAGAATTGAAAGCCCAGAAATAAAACCACACTTCGATGGTCAACTAGTCTATGACAAAGGCAAAAAAAAAAAAGAACAGGATAGTCTTTAATAACTGGTGCCGGGAAAACTGGATTGCTACACTCAAAAGAATGAATCTAGACTATCTCACACCATATATAAAAACCAATTCAAAATGGATAGAAGACTTGGATGGAAGACTTGAAACCATAAAATATATAGAAGAAAACATAGGCAAAACACTCCATGACCCTATACTGCAGAATCATCTTGGACACATCTACAGAAGCAAAGAAAATGAAAAACAGGGCCGGGCACAGTGGCTCGTGCCTGTAAGCTTCAGCCTGTGAAGCGGCCGGGGCTAGGGATCGCAGATCGAGTCCCTCCTGGGGCCTGTAGCGAGATCTATTCCCAAAAAAATAGCTGGGTATGGTGTCGTGAGCCTGTAATCCCAGCTACCTGGGAAGCTGAGGCTGGGGATGGCTTGAGTCTGTGGTACCCCGGATGAGAGCCTGCGGTTCCATGGGCAAAAATAGCGAGACCTAGTCTCAAAAGAAAAAAAAATAAAAATAAAATGAAAAACAGATGGAACTACATCAAACTAAAAAGCTTCTGTACAGCAAAAGACAATAACTAAAACAAAGAGACACCCAACTTAATGGGGAAGAATTTGCACTCCTTTAAACTGATATGGGTCTGAAATAAAAAATCTACAATAAACTTACATGATCAACAAAAAACAATAAAAAAGCTCAGTCAAAAGATGGACAAAAGTGCTTTAAGAAGTACAAATGACGTATGGACATTTGAAAACATATTCAACATCACTTATAATCAGGGAAATGCAAGTCAAAACCACATTTGACCAGTAAGAATGACCCATATTAAAACAAAACAAAGCAGGCAACAGCAAGGGCTGATGATGATGTGGAGAAAAAGGAACACTTTTACACTGCTTTTGGGAATGCAAACTGGTCCAGCCACTATGGAAGGCTGTGTGGAGGATCCTCAAACTACTGAAAATGGAACATCATTCAACTCAGTAATCCCACTTGTGGGAATCTACCCAAAGGACATCAAAACTAATTCAAAAGGAAACCTGTACTCCTATGTTTATTGCAGCACTATTTATAATCACCAGGATATGGAAAGAACCCAAATGTCCCAAAATAAATAAATGATGGATCAAAAAGTGGTGGTATATTTACACAATGGAATACTTACTATTCAGCAATCAAAGAAGACATATTATTTGTGGCAACATGGATTGAACAGAAGGAATCATGCTAGCAGAAATAAGCCAGAAAGAAAAAGAAATACTGGTTGGTCTCACTTATATGTGGGTTATAGGGAAAACAAAAGGACAAGAAAAGTTAAACTGACAACAAGGAAGGAGGAAGGAAGGGATGAGCAGTTCACAGAAGAACTGATAGAAGAATTTCAGAGTATACAACATTGTAAAGAAAATACATAGAAACAAAAATATTTTCTTATAGCTACATCATGTTTCATTTACATTCTTCCACTGCATTATTTTAAAATAAATCCCAGATATGATGTCATTTTTTCCTGTAAATGTTTCAGTGCATAATCTAAAAGCAAACAACTTAAAATAACACCTACAATACCATGACAAAACCTGAAAAAGTTACAATAAATCTCTAATATGATAGACACTTATACTAGTGAGTGACAGTGACTCCTGGCACTATCTTCTCTTTCATCCTCCATGTTGGACACCAACAATATGTCAAGTGCAAAGTAATAGAAATGACAAGAGGATGAAGGCATTACTGATGTGCTAAGCAACTTTAGTCATTTTAAAAACTTTTAAAAAAAAGTTTAAAAAAACATTTTAAAAACATTAAAAAAAAAAAAAGGAAAAGCATGGTTGAGTCTTTTAGTTCCTGCTCCAGAGTGAATTGTTGAAAGAACACCCAACAATGCTAGGCCCTTTCCAGTGGCTCTGGTCATTCCAGAGAACGATTTGCCCATAACACTCTCATAGAGCCCTGATGCCTACTAAAGGCATGGTTACCCACTTTCATCTGTGATTCAGTTTAGAAGGGAATACCGTAATGCACATCCCAGTCAGTAAGTAAATCCCAGTGGGAAGGAAGTTGCAGTTGTAGTGATGGGGAGTGAGCCTTCAACTCCCTTCAGAGGATTGGCATCAAAGGAGTTAAAAGACATGTCTTCCCCAAGGCTATTGAGAGAACATGTTTATGAGCCTGAAGTTCTTTTTTGGTGGTGGTGGTGATGGTAGTTACATCATCGATCTCTTTATTTAATTTTAATTTTATTTTTGGATATTTTACAATATATGATTGTATAATTGCTGATCCCCATGGGAATACCCTCCCACACCACATCTCCCCTGGTCACTTTGCCTCCTTTTTTGTTGTTGTTTGTCCATGTTTAGCCCTTTAGTCTTTTTTTTTTTTTCCTGGATCCATTGCCTCATCCTTGGTGAGAGTGTGATTTCCCGGGACTTGGTAGAGTGTGCTGTTTATCATTCCTGTACTGCTTTTGGAGCACCTTTTGCTTGTATGATTGGTTTTGTTTCTTGGTGGGTCTCATCTCCACAGTTTCTGCAACATTTTGTTGCTCCTTCAGTCATGCTTGGGTCTTTGGCTTTGGGGGCATGACTCCCAGCCGTACGTTTTGGAAGAGCAGATCCTTGAAGGGACAGCCATCAGCTGATGGTAGGTCTCCTCCCTTGGGGCTTTTCTGTGGGGCCACTGCCATTTGGCAAACCTCTTTTTTTCTTTTTTATTTTTTGAGACTAGGTCTTGCTATTTTTGCCCGTGGACCCGCAGGCTGCTGTTGCCCGTGGTACCACAGACTCAAACGATCCCCAGCCTCAGCTTCCCAGGAGCCTGAAGTTCTGATGCAGCCCTGAAAAATCTGAAGATTGAAAGTCTTGACTCCTCAGCATGTGGTGCCTTATGTGAAGCAGGCCTTCTGGATCTATTCAAGTATTTTGATTGAGAAATTACATCTTCCCTTTGTATAAACAGCTAGCAATTACTGCTTAGGTAATAGAGTATTTAAGACCTATGTGATCTATATATGAATAATCACCGTATGCATGATATTGTCCAATAATTCCTGCAACTGACCAATGTAAATAATGGAATTATACTGTTATATAAAAGGTCTTGTATCACCTCTACAGTGGACCACCCAACAACAAGTCACTGTTGGTGTTCATTAGGTAATATGCTGTCTGGGGATTCTGTGGGTAGGGAACTCACTCCAGTCTTCTCCATATGAACAACCTCACCCCACCTGGGCTCTGTTACCCTCCACTAATCATCTTCTGCATACATACCTCCCTCCCCCTACTTGGTCTTTTAACTCCCACCCCAGACCGCTCCTCAGGGGGCTATACCCTTCTCACCCTGTTCATCCATTAAGGTGACTCCATGTGGTAGACATATATGTGACCAGATGCCCTAACAGCATTTATGCTGTCTTACATCTCATTTTCAGTATTTAATCCTCAGAACAAACACAGAGCTCAGTAAGTGACAACTATTATTGCGAAATAAACTGTTGGAGTTTTGTGTGCTTTTCTAAATATGTTACACTTGTGGAAAATTTCCCAATTGCTCTTGGTACTACCAGAAAGAAAGTCTACAAATTTCACATTACTGTGAAGTTATTCCTACAGCTTAGTGGAGACCTGGGACCCTTGGGCAGTCCAACTGCCAGATGGCCACTCTAGGGACGGTATCGTCTTGCTCTGTAATGGCTGCCCTGGTAGCACTGGGGAGTGCCAGCAGGTCTGAGGAAAATGGAGGGTTGCAGTCTTAATATATTAGGCTACTTCTAAAAGTGTTTTAAAATGACTAAAGTTGCTTAGCACATCAGTAATGATCCTAGCATGGACATAATCTTGCCATGTCTTCATCCTCTGTCATTTTTATTACTTTGCATTTGACATATTGTTGGTGTTTGACATGGAGGATAAAACAGAAGATAGTGCCAGCAGCCACTGTCACTCACCAATAGAAGTTTCTATCAGCATTAGAGATTTATTGTGACTTTTTCAGGTTCAGTCATGGTGTTGTGGGTATTTTTTAAAAGTTGTTCGCTTTTAGACAATGTCTTGAAACATTTACAGAAAAAAAAAATGGCATCGTATCAGGGATTTATTTTAAAATAATGCAACGGAAGAATGTAAATGAAACATGATATAGCTATAAATTGATATTTGTTCAAACTGGGTGGTTTCAACTGAACTTTTTTATATGCTTGGTATTTTCCATAATGAAAGGTTAAAGAGAAACTGATCGTACAGTTACAATTCTGTTGCCATGACTGCTGATGCCAGTATGTGCTTTCCAAGACTGGCAGTGAGTGGCAGACAACGAATGCTCACCCCTCGCCCCTCAGAGTGCTCTGCCACTCACCACCCTCCTCTTCACTCCACACAACTGCCCTCAACAGGAGCCCAGCGGAGGGGGAGGCAGAATTCTCAAGGCAGGACGTTTCTGGGCCTTCAAAGAAGCCTTTGCTCTATACCGTTTGGCCACTGGGGCAGGAGGGACTTGGTGGAGGCAGAGCTGGTTCTGCAGTGTGTGGCTGACTTTCCCAAAGCCTGTGAACAGCAGGGGGGAGTTGAGGCGCTGGAGCTGCATTCTGACAGGTGCTAATAAGCTTCACCCAGGGATGTAAACACAGTCACAGCTTGAAACTAGATTCGGGTGGAATTTACAACCTTTGCTTAACCATTTCCCTAGATCCTTCTGAGTGGACACAGAGTGCCAATATAAAAGGGGGTATTTCCCTCCTCTGACAGCTTTACAACTCCGATGTTTTAAAAGCTGCCAACTCTGCCCCGCCTCAGTGTGGGCATCCCCAAAGAAGAAGAGCAGATATGTTTTCTGAATATCCAATTCCAGGCTTTAAAACTCATCTCCATAATCTTCCCTTGTCTGGTCGGGAAGCAAGCTGTCCTATGGGGAACCCCAGAGAATTGGTCTGGGAGCTCTTAGCTGGGCTCATTACACTGACACTCAGCAGATTTTGTCATGCTACTTTGAACCTTCCCTAATCAAGAACCACCAGTCTCCCAAGGTGGTTATGATCATGATCATCAGCTATTTATAAAATTAGTTCTTTCTCTAGCAAGCAAATAGACTTTGATTACATGTAGCGGCATTGCTCATAAGCAGGTAGCTGGCTACCGCTTAGAGCTAAGGGTGCCAGTGATACAGATGTTCTTCATAGAGATGAATTTCTCTGTTCCACTAATCCTTCCTGGTCCCAGCACTTTCTAGAGGGTCTCAGGTATACCTCGGGATCTTTTCCCATTCTTTGCACTACCCTTCCTTTTATGGGCATGTCTAGCTGGAAGCCTCCATACTCTAACCTCTAGCCACAGATTTGGGTTCCACTCAGGCATGACCACCTGCTAGAAAATTGGGGGCCCTTACAGATAGAGGAACTCAGGATTCTCACCTCTCAGGAAAGTGGTGAAAATATCCACTGAAGCTAAGCTACTCACCCATTGTAGGGCAAACCGACAGGGCGGGGGCCTGGGAGGCAGTCAAGCAACTGAGCCTCCCAGCTCCCCACAAATCTTTATGCTTTTTTCTGGACTCTGGTGTTCTCTCGCCAGTTTTATAGTTCATGCTGTTCATCTTTGTGTTGGTAGTAGTAGTGCTGCCCCGCTTTTAGCCTTGCTTCTAGGTTCAGGATGCCTACTTACCCATGCACGCCCATGCTCTTTGGGCCCAGGTGTTCACAGTTACCAGTGTGCGCCTCATGCCCATGCTCCCCAATGCTCTCTCTGCATTAACACAATCAAAGCCGCAGGTGATAGCCATGGACTAGTAGCATAAAAAACCTGATTAACTCATTTTCCCCACACCTGTTTAGACCAAGCCTCATCCCCTGTGAGGCCTTGCGTTCACTACTCGAGTCCTCTACTTGAAACATTCTTTCCTTGGATAATCCTATCAGATCTCACATCAAAAATTAACTCCTGCCCAATTTTAAGTTAGTCCTTACCTTCCTCTTAACTCAAAACATTTATTTTCTGCATCCTACCTATTAGTATCTTGGGATATGCGTGTGTATCTTTTACACTTGTTTTCTCATCCCTCTAGAATGTATGCTCCATGGGGTCAGGGAGCTTGGACTGAATTACTTGCTGTTCAATCCCTGTTCCTGGAACACTACTTGGCATGTAGCAGTAGTTGGATATTTATTGCAATGATCCATTCAATTAGCTAATGTCTAATTGAATGTCCTACAGGCTCCAGGGGAAAACACGTCTCTTCCCAGGGCTCCACAGGTTTGCAACCTGTGCAGTTGTGCAGAGAACTCTGAGCTGGGGAGGGTCCCACGCTTGATTCGGTGGCATCATTTTGCTGGCATCATTTTCAATTTCTTAATAGTTGGAGTTAAGGCATATTTTCATTTTGCAGGAAACCACATGAATTATGTGGCTGGCTTTTCCCTGGCAGTAACTCCAGAAATTCCCTAGCACACTCAGATCTGAAAACAACTTAGGGACAAGTCAGTGGACCCTGCACACTTTTGTTAATAATTTAAACAGGACTGTCTTATATTTTTAAAGAGATGTTAAGAGCAAATGATTTACAGAGTTACTATTGTGTAAGACTCTAATTCTGAGAGCCAGACATCCTTGGAATGCAGGCCCTGTCAAGTTCTTGGTGACCTTAGGTGACTGAATGACCTTGAGAGATAAGCTCCTGACCTCGATTTCCTCATCACAAATAATATATCCCAAAGAGTTGGCCTCAGAATTCAGTCAACTAATACTTAAAACTTGGATCAGGCTCTGGGTGTCTTCGAGTGGATTCCATCACCTAGTCACCTCCCTTTTCTGCTCTCTATTCCTCTGACTCTTCCAGTCTCCCACATTCTTAACAGCAGGGAAAATCTGGGTCAGTGTGAGTGGTTAAGTGAGAAGAATATTGAAGAGAAAAACCAAGGAATTATAGCCTTCAGGGAAGCAATAACATTTTTACTCAAAAATTGCTTGAGCATAGACTTTGTAGATGTTTGCAATTTGTATGCAAATAAACTAAGGACTCTTCTATCTTGAGCTGAGACATGGCCCTGGGCAAAGACTTAGAGAAGACCTTGTTTGAGCCACTGAGGCCTTCATCAATTCCTCTTTGCTGCCAGTTTACATTTAAACTTTACATAATCCCAACACTGCAGCTTTCACTGGTTTAGCCTTTAATGAATTCATTAGTATGGAAGGCAGTTTTCCAGCAAAGTAGGTGCATCCCCATCTGTATTTGTGGCATCCTCTCTGTTGTATGAATCTTCTTGTTCTCATATTAATTGTATGTTTAATCAGGCACTGATTTGACATAACTTGCAAATGCTGGATCTCCTGTGCCTGGTATAAAAGAATTTCCACTGGTCAGACCTCACCTGATTCCTTAAAAACCCAAGTGAACACCAGGTAGAAGTGAAAACTAAGAACAGACATGCATCTCAAGGCTGCCTTCCAAGACCAGACTCTTTCAGTACTGAGGAAGTACAGTAAGCTATTATAATTGTTCATTCATCCAACAAATATTTATTGAGCACCTACATGTGATAGGCATTGTCCAAGGTGTATGGGCAAATCCTTTTCTTCATGCAATTTGTAATTCAGTCAGAGTATAGAAATGTGCAGGCAATTCCAATATAACCTTGACTCAAGGTCAAGGGACACGCAGGGAACCCCTAGAAATGTGCCTTACCCTCTGGCTAGGGATGAAGATAGGACACGTGTGAACTCCTGTGTAATAGGGCTACCCCAAAGGCAACCGAGATGGCTGGGGCTGAGTCCTCACCAGTATACTTAAAGAGCAAGCACATAGTAAAAGGCTAACAAAAGAGATATAGGAAAGGGGGGACACATGCCACCACATAATTTTTATACCAGAAAATAAAATGGATTACACCTGTTACTAAAAAAAGAAAGAAAAGGAGATTGGTTAATATGTCCTACCAGTAATGCAGTCTGAGCTGGAACCCTTCGTGTACATTGAAGGCAGACAAAAACCAAGCCCCCTGCAGGCCCATGTGTTTGGTTTTATGCCGAACATAGTTCCTTAGTTCCCAGCAATGCCCCCTTCAAGAAGTCAAGAGTAGTCACAGATGAATGGCATGATGGGAGTTGTAGTCCCCTGTGCCTGTGATGTCTGGCACGGAGGTCCTGGTAGATTCCATTCAGGACAGGCTGTTTCCCCAACGCCAGCATTCTTGCCTCCATGAATTCCATCAGCTTGTCCATCTCTCAAATTTTGGCTGCTAGGGCTCCTCTCTTCAGGGTTCACAAGCCCAATATATAACTCCTCCTGTGCTCTTGGGAACCCTAGACCAGGGCTCATCTGCTCAGTTACACTCACGCATTTGTTCATTTCTCCGTTATTAACAAACACCGACCACATTCCCCATCCGGGTTCTGGGCCCCATGTCCCCTACTCTTTATTCACTCCAGCCTATTCATAAATGTCACCTTGTTCAAATCTTATAACTGGTAAGTTGCGGGGAGGGGACTAAACAGGTTCAGAAAGGTAAAGTACCTTGCCCACATCGCCCAGCTACTGAGAAAAACAGCCAGGTGTCAGTTCTGGATTGGGCTTCACAGCCTCCGCATCTCCTGCTCTGCCAGTAGCATAAACTTGGCACTGGGAAGGGGTCCTATCTACAACCATCCGTTCATGATGCCAAGTAGTACTGCAAGCAGCCACATTGGGGTAGTTCTTTATTGGTTCTAGCAGACAAGAGTCCCCGTGCTCTTGGTGGATTTTACAGCTGGTATGCTCACTCAGGGAACCAGGTACACAGGCCCATCAAACCAGGAAGCTGGACCAATTGTATGGCAAGCAAGCAAGCAAGCAGGCAAGCAGGTAAGGCTTGGCAGTAGGGGCAGAGGGGCTGGGAGGCAGGTGAGTCACCTAGCCCCTCAGGAATCTCCGCTCTTTCTCTGGATGTTCATTCTTTCACACTCTCTCATGTTCCCCCCTGCTCCCTCAACCAGGGTGATGCCGCCCTTTTAGCCTTGCCTCCTAGGCCCACGTGTGCCCACTCATACATGCACACACCCACTGGGCCAGGCATATACAATCATGGGGAGAATGCAGTACCACAGGTGCTGGTCATAAAGGCTAAAAAGCCTGACCAACTCATTTACTCTACAGGCCCCCAACTGCAGCTTGTCTTTGATCTTGACAAATATCTGAGCTTTGACACTCCAACTTTGTCATCCTCCCTCAGGACTTCTGTGAGAGGACTTCTGTGAGAGGACACTTCCTTAAGATTTCTCTGCCACAAGGGCCAGACCCAGTGAGCCTAAATCCATGCTCGCAAAGGACATGGATGAGACGGGCAGCTCGGCTCTGTCTCTCTCCAGATGGAACTACTCTCCCAGCCTTGAACCCTCCCTTCCATCCTGGTCCTTCTCGCTAAGTTGGAAGATTTCCAAAGTTTCCTTGGAACATCAAGCCCCCAGTTAATTTACTTTCCTTGCTTCTCAAATATAAAACTAAGTGCCACCAAGCTTTCATAGCTAGAACCAACTCAGAAACTAAGTGAATGACTAGACTCCCCATCTCTTCTTTCCTGGTCAACTCACCCCCACTCTTACTTTGAGACCTCCATATCTGAACTGCAAGACTTTGCCCTGATTGTATTTAGCTCCGGGAAAATCCACAGCTTTGGGGTCTCACAGCTCTGTCCTACCCCAGGGTCAGAGAAATACTCCCTCATATTCCCAGATGGCTGCACATGCTTTCCAGTTTACAAGGCCTGACATTTTTTCAATTGCTCTTCCCCACCTCATTTCCATTTTTCAGGACCCGGTTCATAAATGGCTGGGTCAGAACTTTAGTCACTGCTCTCCTACTACAAGGCTGGAGCTCTTTCCACCCCCGTTGTAACACAGTGAAGCAGCCAATAACTGGAATGGACACATTTAGTTATAATAAATAAAAAAATTAGCCCAGCTGCTTGATGAGCTTGCAAAGACCCCAGTGTCTGGTGAAAACTGGGTGGATCCACCAGGCTCCATAAAGCACAATAATATCCATTTCAGATTAGCAAAGCCACAGGGACAGGTCTGCAAAAGGAGTTGCTGCCTGAACAAGCATAAAGGTAGTGTCTGTGGAGAAATAATGCATAATAGAAAAACTTAGTGCCGAGAAGACACTTGGAAAGCAATAGCCCTAATCAGGATGCAGGGAAAAAGCAGATGGGGGGCAGGGGGAGGCGGTGGGTAGGGAAACCACCTGGTTCAAATCTCACAACAGCGGTAGGTATATTTATTCCGGCTTTACGCGTATTGGGCAGGGGGAATTCAGGAGGGAGGGGGAGGGAGACCAGATCAGACACTTGGCCCCAGACCAAAGCATCAGTGATTGCCTCTATCTCTGTGTTGTGTTCTCAGGTCTACTGAGTCTTGTGCTCCCAAGTTCCTGCTCTGGGACTCTGGGTCTTTCAGCCTCTCAGCCTGTATCAGCAACTATAGATCATGAAAACAGAGCCAGACGTATCCCTCAGACTTCAAAGACTCAAGCATGAAAGGATATGGGTTACAGGGGCACAAACCTTGGGCTCCAGAGTGAGACTAAATATTTTGCATGGCGCTTCTGTTTCTTTAAATGCAAGATGGGGCCATAACAAACTTTCAGGGTTGATATGAGGATACAATCCATACATTTAAGGTCAAAAAAGGCAGGAAGGAACAATGGACCCTGAATCAGATTTCGTGAATTTAAATCCTGGCTCTACCTCCTGCTCACTGGGTAATTTCAGGCAAGTGTATGAACCACTCTGGGCTTCCATTTCATAGCTTGTAAACTGAAAATACCTACATGACAGTGTTGTTGTAAGGATTAAAGAATTTAAAATGTGTGGCTATCAGTGTCTATGAAAAGCAATTGCATCAGCTGGGATTGTCAGCAGTTGAGTGATCCATAAAAAGGACTTTGCTGTGTAACTCATGGTAAAATGTATGCCCGGCTTTCAGGCTGGGAGGTGCAACACCGCTTCCTTGATTAATGAATCTTCTGGGTGGAAGCACTTCTATAATGAAGTCAGCCATATGTGGCTGGTGTTGGGGAAGAAACTCATAAATCACACGAAGCCAGGTTGGCATGTGGCATCTGGATCAGGAGCAAACCTTGGCCCAGCCTCGTGCCCACCTACCCTGCGCACCCAGGGAGTTACTGCCCGGAGCCCTGTGGGGGCAGCCTGCTTAGCAGAGGCCAAGCCTGCAACGCAACGCTTCAGCACTCTGGGACTTCCATGCTGGGTGGTGCCCCGTGCCCTCCAGTCAGGGGACCAGACCCATCTCGGTCACCAAACCAGTGGTTCTCAAATGGGAGTGTGCATCCCAATCCCTGGAGGGCTTGCTGAGCATAGATAACTAAGCCCCGCCCCTAGACAGGGTGGCATCCAAGAGACTGCATTACCAGCAAGTGTCCAGCCGCTGCTGCTGCTGTTGCTCTGTTGGACCACACTTTGAGAATCAGCACCCTCCACTTCTAGGGGAGGGGACTGAGTTTAAACCTCAGTACTTGTCTTTGGACAAGTCTCTTCCCCAGACCAAGTCGCCAGTCCCTCATCTGCAGAGTGGGCACACCACGCCTCAGGGGCGGTGCTGGGGACTCAGTGAGATGGTAGCTGTGTTGAGTCCCGGGGGCCCAGGAAACACTCATAGCCTCTCAGCCCTCAGCATCACCAACACGTTGTTGTTGAGGGCGTAGGGAGGACTAATGGGTGGGAAGGTTGGAGCTGTGAAGATACCAAACTTTGAAGGAGAAGTGAGAGGAAGTGGATTGAGTGCTTCCTGAATGCCATGTACGAATTCCTAAATGTGAAAATTGCTTTATCACTGAAGAAAAAACCCAGCTGAAATCTTTTAATTGATTCACTTGGCAAACCAACAAGCGACTCCAAGAAGTAGACTCTGCGCTGCGTCTGTAGGACGTAGGAGCTGCAGCAGACATAAGTCCTGCTATCAAGGCACGACAGTCGCATAGAGCGAATAAGATCAACAAGGACGAGAGAAGACAAGTTCACCTCAGAGCATGAGGAGGACCCCTGCGTCTGGAGAGGAGCGTTCCAAACATCGAAGAAACGAGGTGTAGAGATCCTTCTCAGACAGGTGGGCGGTCAGGGAAGGTTTTCTTTGGAAGCAGCACTTGTCTGGAAAAGTGGGCAGCGTTCCACCAATGGAGACACTGGCTGAAGGAATAGCACAAGCACAGACTACCGATGGCAGGAAGGAAGCAACTTCGCCAACAGGACTCCGAGCAGCCTGGCTGGATTGCGGGGTAAAGAACCCAGGGTGAAGGCTAGTGCCGGACAACCTTGACCAGTGGGGCCTTCTAGACCCCTCCGAGGTCTTTCCGTGTCCTTTGCAGGGTAGGTGCTTAGCACCTCCTCTTGGACCTAATGATGCTTATGGTGATGACAGCCCAGGAGTAAGGGTCTGCCTGATGCCTGAGCGGTAACCCCACACAACTCAAATGGCTGCCCAGAGCCCATTCCCCTTCCCAGCATCCGTCAGAATGAAGGCAGTCTGTCTCCCCCTGATGCTGTGGGGCCTGACCTCAGGGCCGAGGTCACACACACCAGCAGAACAAAGCTCCCGCCGCCTAGTGCTGTTCTGGTGCTCCACCTGTTGCTCCCCCACCCCCCACCCCCAGCACTTACTGCGACCTGACAGCCTTCACAGTCACCCATTCTCCCACTCCAAGGACAGTAAGGCTCCAGAGAGCTTGTCACTCAGCGACAAAAGCAGCATAAGAACCTGGAGCCCTATGGCTGCCCCAGAGGCTGCAGGGCCTGAGGACACACGTACTTCAGCATGTGGGGTGTTCTTTAACCTAGATGGTGGGGAGAGGCCCCAATGGAGACCCTAAGCAAGCTGGAGACGCTTCCTGCCTGATTCCAGACCCAGAGCCCCAGACCCTCCTCTTGTCCTTCACTCCCAACAATGTTTTCTGGGTTCTCTTGCCCTGGTTTCCTGTCCCACTATAGTTTTCCTAGCTGGGAACATCTCTCCATCAACGTTCTCTTGGGCCCAGATCATGTGGGCCCTCTGGCTCCTAGATCTGGTCCCACATTCATTGGGTCCCAGGGGAAACCTGCTGAGGAGCACAGGGGTTGCCTTTCTTTGCCTTGGCTTCTCCTCGCAGCGAGGTGGCGTGTGGCCCGCTCAGTTGGGAGCCTGGGCCCATCCTTACTGCTCTGCATGGTTTCCCAGGGCCTTCAGTTTCCAGAGGTTGCTGCCTCTCTTCAGGGGAGTCTGCAGGTGTTTTGTTTTGTTTTTCACCAGTCTTCTCCCTCTGCAAAGCAGTGGAGACAACTCTCCTTCCAAGACTGCCCACCTGTGACTATACAGGTGTCTCTTTTAACAAACTGTCCCTTTCAGGGACAGCTCTTTCTGCCCACTTGGATCTGTGCTGGTGTCCTTTCTCTTTTCTTAGATAATAAATCTGCTTTTTGGGGCTATAACGAAATGTCTCTGCCTTGCAGGGAAACTTGCCGTGTGCTCCTGAGGTGGAACTTTTCTCAGAGGTGTCCCAAGGACCCCATTCTCTGTGCCTAACACCTGTCAAAACCATCAGCCATGATGTGGAGTAGAAAGCTCAGCCCCTCAGAGAGGCCTGCTGAGTCATCACAGGTAGTGTGGCCCTTGACTTCAGCAGGCTCCAACCTGGCCCCTTTTCTCCAGTCAGATGCTGCCCAGAATGACATCTCCTGAGACTTCCTGGTCCCCAGGCCATAGTGAGAGGCCCCTCTTTGCTCCTGTAGTTCCTGCCTCCCCTGTAGCTCTTATCTTGTGGTAAAGCTTGCCTGTTTATTTGTCCATCTCCCCTCTAATATTACTTCTTAAGAGCAGGGACCATATCTGTCTTATTTGCCCAGGATGCAGCAGGTACTCTGAACATATTTTCAGTAGTAGTGATAACACATTTCCCAAGCAGTAGAAAGGGCCAGAAGCTTGGCAACCATAGAGTAAACCAGTTCCCACAAAAACCGTCTAGGGCTCTGGGCTAGTTTATGGGTGAGGAAACCAAAACTGAGGGAGGGGCCAACTTAGTCAAAACCACAGGTGGCTGGAGCCGGTCCTATCGACTTCCCTGCATTTTCTGGCGTTGTCCTCAGATGACTGAACTTCTTCCATGTTCTGTGGGGCCACTCACAGAGCCCGGCTGCCAGGCTAGGAGACAGCGACCTTCCCTGCTCTACCAC
The DNA here is from genome assembly GCA_004024945.1 of Uropsilus gracilis. Classification (NCBI taxonomy): domain Eukaryota; kingdom Metazoa; phylum Chordata; class Mammalia; order Eulipotyphla; family Talpidae; genus Uropsilus; species Uropsilus gracilis. The sequence continues at coordinate 21,505 of PVHY01017634.1, forward strand.
TAGGGTCTGGCAGCGAGGACCTTGTAAGATGAGAGAAGCTACCTGGGCCCCTCCCTCTGGAGGAAACGGACTCAGCCCATGACAGGGGACAAAGAAACACCAAAGACATGGAGAACATTGTCAGGAGCGAAGCTGAGGACATTCTCAACTCCAGCCTTGGTTTGCAGGCTTCCTTTTCTGCTCCCCTGGTGGGAGAGGCCCACATTCCATGCCACTTCCAGGAGGCCTGGGGGTGCCAAATCCCAGAGGGCGGTGACATTGCCGGGGGTCAATTCTCTCAATATGGTAGACCCTTACTGAGAGGCGGGGAGAGCCTTTGTGAAAACTGCAGCCAAGTCTCAGAGGCCCGGGTGGAGGTGTCTTCCTTGCTGGATGGCTGGTCCTGTGCAGATACCCTCCCTCTCAGTTCTGGGAGACACTTCTGCTGGGGGTTAAGTAAGGCCTGCTCTTAATGGCCAGCCTGAGGGCTCTTGCTGATTTCTCCAGGGAGCAGCTAAAGATTAACAGCCTTAGTTCCCAGGAGGGTAAAAGAGAAAATGCGCCTCGGGAGAGTTAGTTTTGCAGACCAGCAAGAGTGTAGACTTGGAGAAGCTGCACCAGAGCTCCGTTAGGCTGAGAGTGGAGAAGGGGAGGGAGGTGGGAAGCTGGTCTGGCCTGGCCAGGAGGGGGGCCTTTCAAGAGGGTAGCAGCAGACCATGCTCCTTGAGAGGAAAGACAGAGATGGCTGGGATCTTCGGGCACTGCTGCCACCAGCCAGGGCTCTGCTCCAGGGTCCTGAGGGTCCTTCTGGTGGTTAGAAGTTCTGGGGAAACCGGCATGAGCAGCCTTGAGACAGGTGGGGCAGGCCAGAAGTGGCTGTCTTATGGGGAGGTTTATCACACACTGACTTGCCCACCACAGCTCTTGTGCGGACTCAAACAGCATTTATTTTTACCAGGGCAGGTTCGGCTTCTGATCACAGAAATGGTGAGGGCTTTCCATTGGTTTCCATGGAAACACAGGCAGAGCATCTGCTACCGGATCAAGCAAGGCTGGGCTGTGAGAGCTCTTTCGAATGATTTTGCTATTTCTACTCAGGAGGCTTGACCCATCTGCTTTTTTACCACTGTGTGGTAGAGGCGGGGAAGGGCAGATCAGAAGCATCAGGGCTGGTGGCCAGAGGGTTGGCTAAAGGCAAGCAATCAGAGAAGCCCCTTGGCTTTTACACCCCATTAGGGTCCTGTGATGTGATCACAGGAGCCAAGTCTCTAGTTCAAGCCTGACCCTGCCCTGCAACAGGGCCACCTGCTGGCTTCCCAGGGGGACCACTGGTTACGTAGGCCAAAGAGCAAGTTTTCAGGTGCTGGAGATAATTGACCTGAGCGCGTTCATTATAGAGAACAGAGGCCGGGACTTTCCCACGCGGCCCGGGAGGGTGGCGCTGAGGGCTTGGCTCTGCGCTAGAAAGGAAGACAATGGTGCATGTGTACATGTGAGAAGTGGTTTTATTCTGGGTGTGTTTTCATAAAGACAAGGTCTCAGGGACAGCTAGTGGCACATGCTTTGGTCAAGAAGAGGAAAAGCAAAAACAGAATAGTTGAGTTCTACAAAGGACGGTGGACAAGTGCCAAGCTTGGTCTGACCACAGGGAAGGGGGGCAGGCCTTCCCCTGGCTCTCTGAGCAGCGGTCCTCTTACATTCAATGGGAGGAGTGCAGGCTCCCCATCCCTGACGGGCCACACTGCCTGCTGGGTGGTGTAACAGAGGTGGCGGTGGATGAGACGTCACAACAGAGGACAGGAGACGTGACCACAGGGCTGAGGGCCCCGGGCTGGCGAGCCCAGAAGCTGAGAGGATGCTGGTGAGAGCCAGGAAGGAGGGGAAACCATCAAAGAGCTCTCCAGGGGGAGCACTGCCTGTGGATCAGGGATACTTGGCCCTGACCACAAGACCCGCAGTGAGGGAGCAGGAGGATGGCAGCTCAGGCACACCAGGGAAGGAATGGGCATGTAGCTTCAATCCAGAACAGAGGTTCAGACCCTTTGGGGATCAGGGATCTCTGTAAGAAGCTGGGGAAATCCATGGGCCCTTTCCTCAGGAAAATGCCTATAAGCACACACATGCACTACCCGGGGATAACTTGAGGAGATTCCTCGGCTCTCTGGAATCCATAAACTAGGGATTTGTGAGTCTCTAAGCAAGACCAGGGGGATTCCTGGAGTAGGTGTGTCCATCCAGCTTCATTAGCTTTAGGAGGGCGACCCCCAGGAGCCCTGGTGCCAACCATCTTTTGCCCACCATCACACTGGCTGAGCCAGAGGGGGATGGGAGGGGTAGGGAATCCAGAGGAAGTTCCAAGACAAGACCATGGGTAGGAGGAAGAGGCCCCGTGACTGAGGAGGACCTGGGAGCTGTCCCCACAGAGAGCTGGCAGCCAGCCCCTTGGCCCAATGCAGACGCTGACCCTCAAAGGCCTCCCTCCTGAAGTGGGGAGGCGTGAGGACAAGAGTTCTTCTGGATGACTCATCCCCCAGGGATTTAGGGAATGTTTATGCTCCAGAAATGAGGTTCCATTCTTACGGCACCCCAAGGCCACAATGCTGTATTTACAGAGGCAAAGGCTTTGAGAAGGCGGGAGTCAAAAACTATGAGTGAGGCTGGAGCTGCTCAGTGGTACCTGGTGGCTGCCTGTCTTCTGGGGTCTTCGTGGTGGGCCCAGGCAGGGGGGACAGGGCACAGTTGGTCATTAAGGCCCAAGGGAGAGGTCTGAGCCTGAAACAGGGCCAGAGGCAGGGTCTGCTTAGCTCACTGTGTCTCAAGGTTGCCCCTGCAGTCTCTGACTAAGAAGGCAAGACCTGAGGCAGACTCCTGGGGCTGGTACCAAATGGGAGGTGCTGGGTCCTCAGGAAGAGACCTACACTCTGGGGGGCTGTGCTGCCCTTCCACCCATAGCCTGCAAATCACCCCTGTTTGCCCAGATTTATCCCTCTTCCACCCAAGCCAGTGCCTGCCCAGGACAGGCCTCTGAGCCCCTCAGGTTCTTCCTGTCCTGCCTGCGCTGCAGGCCACCCCCTCCTCTCACCCTCAGCTTCTCCACGACGCCCACATTCTCCTCTCAGGCCTAATCTCAGCCCCTGGGACCCAGGGAGGCTGCTGTGTGGATGTCTGTCTTTGCTCTCCTCATTCAACAAGGGGAGGATTTCAAACCACAACCTGGGCCTCCAGAGGACCATGGGAGGGGACAAAGGAGCAGGACACCTCCCAGCCTCCACCCGGCAGCAGTCCAGCATCCTGTGCTCCCCCTGTTCCCAGGAAGGCCAGGAAGGCCCTCCCCATGCAAGCTTTGGAGAGTTGCGTCGTGGCAGGGGCGTTTGCTGATGATTCTGGCAGAAATGTGAGGAGATGGAAAGGGCCCGCTTTACACTTGCCCACCCTAACCCCTTCAGGTCCCAAAGTCTCATGCAAAAGGAACAGGAGGCCCTGGGGCTACCGTCATGTGTGTGGCAACAGCTGCCACTGCTGGGCCGGGGCGTCGGCCTGGCACTTGTTGGTCACCAGCTGATCGGGCTTCGACTCCAGGCAGAGGCCGCTGACTGAGTGCTGGATGAAAGATGCTTTCCTCCTCCATCTCTGAAGGAGAAAACAGTAATTGTGAGGCAAACGAGACCGTGTCGTCCTGAGCTGCACCCCCCCACATAACAATCTGTGCACCCCCTACAGGGCGCTCCCCACATCCCTGCTGGGCTCTTGCTTCTATAGTTTGGGGTGAAGTCACCATCTAGATCAGAGGCCATGGGTGGCTGAATCTAATCCATGTATTTTGTTGGGCCTGCAAGGTGTTTATTTAAAACTCGGCCAGGTTGTCACAGGAAGTCTGCCTTTCCAGTTTCCCTCAGACACGGGCCACTTTCCTCCGTGGCATCACTGACTGGGGCCAGGATCTGCTCCCAGCTGTAGATGGGGCTCTGTCGCAGCTTGTTGTAGTCCCAAGACTGAGAAAAAGGTTCCCAACTGCTCCTTGCAGGCACTTGAGTTCGTGGATTCTGACCTAGGTGAATCCTTTACTTCTTCAAACATTTCTTCTTCCTGCAGCTCTAAGCTGACCTGGCCTTTAACTGCAACTGGTGACCTACACACATCAGTGTGTACCAGCAGCCATCTCTGCAGCTGGAGAGGGAGGCCAGCAGGTGGTGGGGGTGCTTGAGTCCCCGTTGGAGTCATGAATGGGACCCAGGTCAGTGCCTTTACTTCCTGGTGCCTCCCCATTCCCAGGTTTAACAATAGGGGGAGTGGTTCCTATAGAACATGCTGGAAGTGCCTGGAAGGCGAGTAGAGTATGGTTTGGAATGCTCAGAAGGCAGGAGAGGCTGAGACCCAGGTCTCAACTCAGGGAAGAATAAATAGCAAGATAAGTCTTTTTTGGGTTTCTCTCCTATTTTCTGTCCCATTTGTCTGCCTCCCATCTCCCTATTTCTACCTGGCCTTCGATAAGCTGTAAAAAACTAGGAGTGCTGGTGCCTGTGTGAATGGAGCCAGAGGGCATGTTCTTATTGGCTCAGCAGGAGAAGGAGATGAGCTGCATGTAGCCCAGTGCCAGGGGGGGTACAGGGACAGGGAGTGGGCAGGGAAGGTAATCTAATTGGGATGTGCATAGTGAGTAGAAGGTGGGGAGCCACAGAGCCTGGGTCCCCTGGAAACGCAGAGCTGTGAATCAGCCCTCCAACCCATGTGGTCCCAGTAGCGGGGTCTGAGGGTCAAGAGTAATACCTGGGACAGGGCCTGGGGCTCTCTGGAACTCACAGCATCCTGCTGCTGCCTTGTGCTCTTCTAGTCCCGGCACTTAGCTCACACAGGCCGAATAACCAGTAACGCTCCGCTAGAGTGGGCATCTCCCCTGGGAGGTCCTAGTGGCCAGCTCCTTGGGGCTGTAAGTCGTGCCTGGGGCAGCCTCAGCATCCAGCCCCTGTGACTTCCCTGCTCTCTTATAGGCTATAAGCTACTTGGGAATCAAGGACCATGTCCTTCTGGCCACCATGGTCTGCACAGGCCTGGCACAAGGTTGGCACACAGAGCAATTTTATTTAATGAAGAATGAGTGTCTGGATGAATAAATGAATCACCCAATCATTAAGAGGGGCTCCCCAAATCATAGGATGCACACTTTCTTACAGTGTGCACACATTCAGGGCATTGTGCACACATTCAGGGCATCCCCAAAATGTCCCAGCAACTTGATCTGGGCCTCTTCACAGCATGCTCCTGTACCACACACCCCAGTCTGAGCTCTTTGTACTTCCTTGCAGGGCAGGCAGTGAGAAGACTGAGGGCCAGGGAGATACCCAGCTGGGGCCTACTGACTCTAACACACGGGGAGACATGACACCCACATGGCCTTAGAAATAGAGCCAAGGGTGTTAGGAGTCATGTGTGGGAAAGCAGACGAAATGAGACGGAAGAGATTGATAACAATCTGTGAGGCTAGCCCACAGAACAGGGGTCCTTTGAAGCATGTCCAGGTCCAACTTTAATGAAGTTATGAAGCCTCTTATATACCCTGGCACAGAAATGATCACAATGAGCTAATGAGGAATAGTAACCTGATTCCCAAGCGTATGTGACATACAGCAGGGGTACAGATAGTAACAGGAGAATTTACTTATGGGGTAACTGTAATTATTAATTGGTCTTTTGGGACATTCCAAAGAGGTTAAGAAGCTGTGTCACAGGTGAGAGACCTACTGTTGACCACCGTCTAGTGTGCCAGAGGGGATGAGACAGATTAAAGATTTTCCTTTTATCTGGGGCATATCTCTCTACCTGCACCTAAGGCCTACAACAGGGAATCTAGAGGGAGCCCAGATTCTAGAAGACTTTGGCACTGTCCATCCTGTCCTCTCCTGTCGGTGGGGGGTGGAAGGTACCTGCTGGATCAGAATGAATGGGGCTAAAGGAGAGTCCCAAAGTCCCTTACCCTGGGTCAGCACGAAGGGAAAATGGATGCTCCAGTCCCTGAGAGTACTTGTAGAGTAGCTGCCCAGGAAGTTAAATCCCAGCTTGGCCTCAACAAGGAGGAGGTGAGGGTAGGTTCAAAGCATGTGTGTGCATGTACACACACATACACACACACACACACACACACACACACACGGAAAAGGGCCTGGCCACTTTTCCAGAATGTAATAGAAACTGCCAGTATCCCTAAAGAAAGAATTGGCCCAGGTAAACGGCAAACAGAAGAGGTGGGAGGAAATCCCTGCTGGCCAAACCATAGAGGCAGGTGCCCTCTACCCCTGGCACTGTCCCACAGGCTTGCTAGGACCAGGCACAGGGAGGGCCGCTGAGAAGTGTGGAAAGAGGAAGGGCTAGAGCAGAGTGCTGGCATGAAGGGCCATTCTCAGCTTAGGAGGGAGCCAGATTGCCAGCCGATGGCTGCTGCTGTGGGCCCTGAATGAGTGATGTCATCTCATCAAGCACGACTTTTCCATCTACAGGTGAGCCTGACCTCTCTCTGGGGACTAATAGAGACCAAGTGGGTAGAGGTGCGACTAAGGGGAAAGGACAGCCTTTTGGGGAACCAAAAACCAGAGTAAATGGATCTCAGTTTCCCCAGTCAGCCAGCAGTCAAGAAATACTTACTGAACCTTAACTATGTGCTGGGTTAAGACTGGGCTTAGGAGTTACACCAACCTGGCTTTGAATGACAGCTGTGCAATCTGACACACATTCCTTAACTTCAGCGAGCCGTGGGTTACTTTCCTATAAGATGGGGGAGCACAGGGACCACACCCCTGGTTGCTATAGGATTTCATCAGGTCCTACATGCAGAGCTCCTACCCAAGGAGCTCGGTGAAAGCTAACATTTACTTTGGCGGTGGTGGTTGTCAGGGGCAAGAGCTGAAGTGTTGACGAGATAGTCTCTGCCCTCCTGGAGTGCACTGGCTAGCAGGACAATTAACACACATTTACCTGAAGAAGTGTTTCCTCATGGAAAAGACAATGACTTGCCATGACGTGACTGAGGCCCCAAGATTCTCACTCTCGAAGTCTGACTCAGTTCTGTCTCTAGATGGGGAGGGGCTGTTGGTCACCCCATGCCTAGGGTGGGGGGGGAGGATGAGGCTTACCTGGCGGCCTTCTCTTGGGTTGCACACCTGAAGTATGACCAGGGACCCCGGGGAGACGGAGGTGGAGGTGGCCGTCAGGCACTTTCCCTGCTGCTGGATGAGATGGTCACTGAACAGCCATGTCTGCAAGACAAGAACCAGAAGGGCAGATGCAGGAAGTGTGGTGAGGGGTGCAGAGGGGAGAGAGGTGACAAAGCAAATAGGTTGTGTTTGGGCAGACTTTTCTACAAATAATAGGTGGGTGTATGGGTATTCCCTGTCTAATTCTTTCCACTCTTCTACAAGTCTGAAATTTATCATAATAAAAAACTGGGGCAAGGGAATTTAGCAGGAGCTGGCTGAAAGACAATGGTGATAGGGTAGGGGAGAATGAGAGGACATGGGACCAGGGCCACCAGGCAGCTGGTTCATACTGGAGGGCTCTGTGACCTGCCCTAGTTGGTGCAGCCACATTGTATATTGCCTACATGTTCACACGGGCATCCTCAACACCCTGCTGCCTGTCAAATAGTGTCCCAGTCCTAGGCACTGTCTGGGCAGCATGATTCCCATTACAAAGAGAAAGTGGGTAGTGTACAGAGGGCACCTGCATGGCACTGGAAAGCAGAAGGGAAAGTGGTTGGAGCAGGGCCAAGGGGAAGCTTTGTAGGGGGCATAGACAGAGAAGGTGAGAATGAGCAGAGGGAAGTCCCTCACCCCACTCCTGGACAATGGTCCTGGATCCTCTCCCCCATCCTGACCCAAAGGGCCTAAGCAGCTTACCTGGGGTGCTGGGGGGTTCTTGGCAGATCCTCTGCAGGTTCCCATTCCAAGTAGGAAGTTACCAGCTGTGTCCTGGCCCTGGGTTTCTAAGCAATCAACCCCCTGCTTAATGATGCCAGGGGGGACTTCCTTCACCGGGACACTGAGAGAAAAGACAGCTGTCAGTTTTGTTCCAGTTAGTTCCCAGGTACCAAGGTCTCTATGGGAAGTAGCAGGTAGAGAGGATGCTTAGCTATTAGGGGGAGGTGGGCAGGGGAGGAGGAGGGAATTGGACCCTGTTGAGAAGAACTGGCTCTGCTGGATTCTGAGCAGCTCTGGGAGCCCAAGACTTTCCTGGAGACCAGACTTGGGAGGCCACAGGGCCAGAATCCAGGGTTCCCCCATCCTGAGAAAGGAAAGCCTGAGGAGAGAAGGAGGCCTAGAAGTGGGCCCAATAAACAATCTCAAAACTACAGGAGAGGGATGGCTTTGGAGAGGCCAATTTAAAACATACATGAAAATATGGTCAACCTCCCTAATGATCGAATAAATATGTATTAGAGTTTCTACAGTTTGTTTACCATATAACTATATGGGTGATATGTGATTTTTTTTTAAAGTTTCAGGTATTGATTAATCAGTATAAATCCCAACACAACACACCAGCATGATTTCATGCATTTAGAAGAGACATATTTCCTGAGGTTAAGTGGAAAATGGTGCAGATGGTTTCTGGAAGACCTTTATTTTAAACAGCGTTATGGTGAAATATTTCATTTACAAGTCTGAACCTTTCTTCAGTTTGCTGTCACTGACATTCACTGAGTGGAACTGCTATTGATCACTGGGAACTAGTTTATTCCAGGGTTCTGAGTTATTCTTTCTGTCCCAGTGGCATCTGGATTGAGCAAAGACAGATACATGATACACAGGCTGCTCCAGCACCTCCATCTCTGATAAATACAAAGGGGGGATCAAGCCAGGATGATGCTTGACCTGATCGAGGATTAGATCTTTCATACCATGCAAGGGAGAGCATAAATTGGCCCAGCTTTTCTGGAGGACAATGTGGTTTTATGTATTAAACACCTTAAAAATGTATACATTTTTTACCCAACAGTCTCACTGCTGGAAACTTAATACCCTACAGCAATGAGTATAGTTGTGTGTAGAGATTTAGTTTAAAAGATATTTATCTCATAGTGGTTGTTTATACTGAAAGTATTAGAAATCCTTAGATAACCAACAACAGGGAATGGAAAATAATTTCTGATTCATCTTAGGGTAGAAAGTTTTTTAGCCACTAAAAAGGACTTTGTAAAAGAATACCTGGTGGTGTGGGAAAGTGTTCACAACATACTTAAATGTTAAATAAAACAGGCATTTTTCAAAGTATTCTATTATATTAAAACACTTCACTATGTACAGGAAACCCTGCTTAAACACATACACGGTGCGTGAGGTGCTGTCTCAGTCTGTGGCCCTAAGGCACCTGCGGGCCCTAGGGGCAGGGGCCTACGAGGTTATATACTTTCTTGGACTCTGAGGGGGGTCACAGGATATCAGGAGGGCTTATGGTCTGACATCTGCCTAATTTTATCTGTCTCCTGTTACCACCA